>JAKUCM010006096.1:0-29993 GCA_023374145.1 Lepidium sativum
AGAGAAAACTAATCAATTTATAATCAATATAAGATTATAAAACTAAAATATTAAATAGTTTAATAATTTGTGATTTTTAAAACTGTTCTTTTGAAAATATTTTGATTAAAAAATTAGCTAAAAAATTCAGATAACCCGAACTCGACCCGAACCTGACCCGAAATTTGATAACCGAACTCAATCCAAACTCGAAATTTAATACTCGAATCCGACATAGACCCGCGAAAAATACCCGATCAGGTCTTAGGTTGGTAAACCCGAAATACCCGAAACCCGAAAGACCCGACCCGATCGGGTCCGGGTACCCGAATGCCCAAACCTAGTTTGTGACAAAAAGAAAAAAAAAAATTATATGAAATTATAAGATTTAAATTTTTATGTTTTTAATTAAGAAAATCTCTAATAACTTTAGGATCCTAAGTTACACTCATAAACTTTTTCTTATATCAGTCGATTTGATTATTGTGGTTTTTAAAATTACTAATTTAATAATATTTAATTTTATTTAATTTTTATAAATTTTTATTTAAATAACATATGATTTACCAAATTCAAATCAATTAGAATCAATGTTACAATATCCCTATAAAAACATCGAGGCAGTTTTTTGTGAAATTCTTTTTTACAAAAAAATATTAGATAATATATTTTGTTAAAAGAGTTTCTCTCAATTTTTAGAATTCTCACTCCTAAATTTTCATATTCTCGAATAAAAGATTATATATGAATGGGAGTTTCAAGAATTTTAAAATTTTTTTTAATAAAAAGTTATTATTTAATATTCTTTTTTTATGATAGATTTTCATGAGAGATTATCTATGTAAATGCTCTAAGTAATATAAGTTTATATTCGTATTCCTTGGTTTAGTAAGATTCGACAAATTGTGAAAAAAGTTATTTCAATATTATTGAATTTCAATTCATATTTAATGTTGATTTTTTTTTTGTTAACATTAGGCCAAAAATGGCCGGCCCATTAACCAAGTTCTTGCACATGCAAGCAGGATGACTCGATCTCATGATGTGCAAGTGCGCTTGCTTTATTCAAGAGTGTATTGTTTTACATTTTATTGTATTTTAAATCTAGAGTGAAATCTAGTATTATTCAATGTTGTATTTCATAAAATCTATTAAAATACACTATAATTCAATAATCTATTTACAGTCACCTGTTATCCACCATTTTTAATAAATCTATCAATTTTTTCCCGGGGTTTTACTTCTGATCGATCTATTTGTCAAACACAGATTCACAGAATATCATGATTGAGATCAAACGAAGAAGGATGCGTTTCTGGTTTCACAAAGATAGATGACTAATTTTTTGAATTGTGAGTTCTACCATCGACACTCTTCGATCTCGTCATAATTTCATTTATGACAACCAACAACGAAGAGCCTTGGAAAGCTTGGAGAACCAACAACAAAGCGCTTGTTTTAAACCATAAAGATTTATGTAAGCGACACACAAGAGACGGATCAGAAGTTTCAAAATCCGGAGGTGGTTTTATGTAGATTTCTTCATCTAAATTACCTTGTAAGAATGCATCATGAATATCCATTTTTATGAAGTTTCCCATTTTTTGGCAGCAGCGACCTCGAGTAAGATACAAATTATATTCATTTTAACCACCATAGCAAATGTCTCGTCATCGTCTATGCCTTCTTCTTGAAAGTTTCTCATGACAACCAGACATGCTTTGTGTCTTCCAGTAGACCCATCAGAGTTATATTTGATGCGATAAACACATTTGCAAGCAAGTGTTTTCTTTCTGTGAGGTAGTTTCTCGTAGGTACATGTTTTCTTTTCTTCAAGAGCATCATGTTCATAACCCATCGCCTTCACCAAATTTAAAATTGGCTAACGTCTTTAAAATATAGTGGCTCCTCACCTAATGTAATGGCAGCAAGAAACGTTGTGTTACTAGGAGAAAAAGTTCACAAGAGACAAAGTTAGCGAGAGGATATAGAAACGTACCTGAAGATACCGATGTGGAGGAAGACGAGTTGAGAACGGGTTTATCACATGTCATAGAAAAAGTGACATAGTCTTTAAGACGAGAAGATGGTTTGTGTTGCCGTAAACCACAATCAACTTGTACTTCCGTGTGGGGTTCACATAGAGGACTAAGATGAGCTGTGGTTGTGAATCATCATTGCTAGGACATGGAGAGGCAACGTGAGTGGATAATTGGCACATTGCTCCCCCTTAGATCAATAATTTGAGCTCATTTTTATTGTGATGAACAAAATCATCATCAAGAGGAGTGATATGCGGAGAAAGTGGAGGAGAGGATGTTTGATACAGAAGATGTTACTGTAGTAAATGGAAAGTTGTTTCATCAATCACAACATCACGTGAAACAAATATTTCTTTGGTCACAATATCAAGTACACGCCAACCTTTTTGTCCATTAGGATGTCCAAGAAATACACATTTTTGGCGCTGAGGGTCAAACTTATCTGTCTTGGGACGTTGTCTTTTGGCAAAACATAGACTCCCAAAAGTAAGAAGATGCAAAACCGACAGAGACATACTATGAAGGAGCTCATAGGGAGATTTACCCATAAGAAGAGGTGTAGGAGTCTGGTTGATTAAGTATGCAGCTGTGAGAACACTTTCGCTCCCAAAATTTTATGGGTAAGTGACTTTGAAAAAGAATAGCTCGAGCCATATTTAAAAGATGTTGATGCTTACTGATAACAAGATTTTTACTCTATTGTCAAATCCTATTATACTTATATGTCGGTTGTAGTATAATAGGTGTCAATCCAACTGGGAATGTAATTATCAATCAGGATGCAGTTAACTACTCTAATTCAAGCCAATCAAAGTGTGGTTTCTCTAACAACCTAATTCGAACCTTTAAAACGAAAATAAAAAAGTAGTGCAATTGTAAATAATTCAAACAGAACAACGAACAGTAGAGTATCAAATAGAACTAACGCAGGGTGAGAAAGCAGGATCCTGAGGAGTGAGTTTCATGGGTTAACGTGACTCTTAAGCTAACTAGACGCTTGATATCACTCAATAGAGCTAATCTCTAGGCAACGAGAACGCAAATAATGAATCCACTCCCGTGGTAAACAAACTCGAGTAGACTACTAACAGACCCTATCGCCATAGGCGTTTGATAATCTAGTCGGAATGACCAATCAACTCGCTTAACGCCGATTCACACCTCAGACATTCGATCCCTCGAGCTGAGCATGTAAATCTCTGAAGTGGTTCAGTCAGACGCTCTACCAAACACCATCGCTGCTAGAGCGTCTCAGAACAAGGCTCAGTTGATCAGAATGGAGGTAGTGATGATAATACCAAATCAGAAAAGACTTACATAAATCTAACCCTAAGCGCCTTAGAAAACCTAAGCGTCATGCATACCTAACTCATCCTTAGGAACCCTAGGTGACTACTCAGAACTCTTGAGTTTAACAACAAACACGAATTCAAGGTTTGAATGCATCAATAAAGAACTCGAACAAGGTATGAAATCAACACTGAATGTAAAACTGAATTGCATAAAAATAAACTCGAAATCAGAAGGGTGCGTTTGATTACAAAGCTCTAAGTTTGCAAGAAAAATCAATTGTAAAAAATTAGGGTTCGAGTTTTTGCAACATGTAAGAATATTTATACTAAACTCATAGCAAAACCCTAGATAGACTCGGCCCAAGGCGCAGTGGATTTTAGCCTCTGTCTGGCCCAATAGCGGAGCTCGAACTTGGGCTCGATCTGGGCTCGGTCTGGGCTCAGTCTGGGCTCGAGCAGGGGTTATTCCTTGTCCAAAATAGACTCAATCGTGCCCACATCCAGTACCTGAAAACTCACAAAACGTAGTATGTATGCAGATGCATGTGAATGTGTATGAATGATACTATCTAGATACTAACTATATGAGAATGTATCAAAATGTACGTATAATATACCTAAATGATGCTCCTAAGACGTGCTAAAAACGTGTATATAAACTCCCCCAAACTTAGTCTTTGCTTGCCCTTAAGCAAATGCATAGTGCTAAGAAGGAAAAGATGGTGCAGACACTGGGAACACCTTGCCTCAAACAAACAACTCAGTACGCTGAAAACCGTAAGCCACAAATGAACGCTTATTCCATTGTAGAAACACAATCTACTCTCATCAAGGCTTAGCATCCTAACCAGATATCCCTAGTGCTTAGCTGGGCTCTAAGAAGCGCAAGTTTGATTCCTAGTTCCAAAGGTGCGGGCCTTTAGAGGGGTTATTGATCATAGACTTCCAAGAGCTTAGCAAGACTTAATTTACTCAGCACAATTTTTTTTTTAAGATTCAGTTTCAACTCAAACTCAGGATTATGCTCGAGCTTTATCAGTGAACACAAGGAAGTACGGGTTTACGCACATCCCTAATTCACCTTAGGCATCAATGTCTTTGCTTTCTCAATGAACACGAAAAAGTACGGTTTTAAGCACAGTCCCCGTTCACCTTAGGAAAAATCATATTGGTTTTATCAGTGAACTCAAGAAAGTACGGGTTTACGCATAATTCCCGTTCACCTTAGACCTCATTATGTGAGCTGAGTTATATGAGAAGTACCTATATTTATTTTTCCGTTTCATTCTTTCCAACTGACAGGCTAAACTCAAGGAATGATCAAATTCAATGCATCTCAAACCCCTATCTTGGCATATTCAAATTCAATATTAGAGGAAACAAACGAGGTCCTTTCGAGACACAACATAAGCACATGTTTCAAAGGCGGACGATCTACCTGTTAGGTTTCGAAAGGGAAGAACCGCAAGTCCAAGAGTTCACTATGGTTACTAATCAATCAACCTAGCAAGACTGTCTATCAAAAACAGGATGATTCCCAGAACTTAGACTCGATCCTAAGTGCAATGCATGAACACTCTGTTTTTGAAGGATGCGTTTTCATTCAATTTTTTTTTCTTTTATGATGCGAATGAAACATGAGGTAAAATCAAGTTAAGAAAACAGCAAACATGATTAGTAGTACCCTGGGTCCTCCCCCGAACTTAAATCACACAGCCTCTTGTGTCGATAAAAGCTAGAGGAAGGTCTCAGACAAGTAATGACATAATAAAATGAATGTAATGGTATGTACAAGATGAGGTTGGTGTTCTTACCTCAGCGAAATATAGACCATCCAGCGGGATTCATGTCCATTGGATGAATGTTTGGATTACTAGGCGGATGTGAGCTCGAGTTTTGTTGATCATTGTAACCAGGCGCTGGTTGTTGCATGTAGTTCTGAAACTCTGAGCCGAAGAGGTCATAGCTACTGAGTCCTGCTTGAGGTGTGAATTGCTGTGAGGTCGAGTCCTAGTTATCGAGCCACACAATTCCTGTCTGCAGTATAAGCTGGTGTACGTCTGTTTGCTGTTGTGGTTCCTCAGTCCGAGTTCGCTCTCGACGTGGACGACTAGTGGAACGTCTCCTTACTGCTCGACGTTGTCACAGTGGCTCATAGTTGGGCTCCAAATCAAGCTCCTCAGTATGTGCTGGCTGTGCGAGTCTGTGTGGTGACTCAAGATCAATTGCCTGGATTTCTGGCATTACATTCCTTGGCTGGGTCTGAGAGGGTGTTACACGCTCATATGAAGATGCTCTGCGTGGCTGCATCGCTGTCGGAGTGCTGTGCTCATACGAGGATGCCCTGTGTGGCTACATTTCTGGCCAAAGATTGGAGGGTTGCCTGGAGATTGATGTCGATCTTCTGAGCTGCGCTGGTTTTGGAGGCGTAGGTTCTGGACTTCTTCGAGTGCTGGGGTTTAACGATAGGGAGCTGAGCTTGTCCATAATCGTGTTACTCTTCTTGGTATTCCACTTAGACAGCTTGGAGAGTAGCCCAATGTGCTTGTGCGCCGCTTTCAACCCTTTTGACATTTTAGGGTCCACATAGTCTTCAAAGTAATAGCAGTATGATTCATCTAATGTGGTCTCCGTAACTTCAAGTGTCTTCTCGCGGTGGTTGGTTTTGGAGCGAGTTTCTGCGAGAAGATGCTCTGGAGGTAGAAACGCAATGTTGGACTCGAGTGCTATATGGGCGTACTCTTAGTTAGGAATCTGGATGTACGAATCCGTGCTTGCACCTGGTTGTGCAAATTGGTACATCAACTTCTCTCTGACTGAGCTCTTCCTCAAAAATCTATGATTCATGAGGTATGTCATGTCGATGTACGCCGGAGGTGTCGAATCTTTCAATTCTATGGTGACATTACATGCCTCCATTATCCTCGTTACCTTCCCAGCAAATGGAAGCATTGTCTTTGCTCTCCAACTAAATTGCCCAACTTTTGTACTATGTTAGCTGCTTCATGAGCGCTTTTGTGAACCCGTTATGATTTATATTCCCCGCAAAGTTGATTCCATGATCATAGTTATTGAGAATGGTCAAAAGCGCTGCATCAATCATTTCAAGCTCTGGCTTCCTGACATTCCCTGACTCATGTCTGGCAAAACATGTATCAGCAATAACTTTGTGAAAGTACCTGATTACCGAGTTCTTGATCTTGGTGCTCTTACTGCGTGAAGCGCTGTAGTCGTCTGGTGTTGCAATTATCTTCCACAGCAGGTTCAGCTCGTCACGGACGAAATCAGTGTCGTTTCCATCAGAATGCTGAAGGTCAAACAGATGCTCGAATTGCAACACTGAGAATGAGTATTTCCTGCCATTGACTACGAAAGCTAGAGCTCTAAACCCATCTATTTCCCGCAGTCTTGTCTCATTCTCAAGATACGTCCGCAACTCCACTGAGGCTAGAAACTGCACAGTCTTAGCAGGGTAGGTTTCAGTGTGCATACGACACAAATTGTGTTAGACCAACATTTCACAACATCCGGTCGACATCCCTGGCTATGCCTAATTGCATCATTGTCTCCCGGTGCATGTATCTTGTCCCTTCCACTCTCACTTGTTTGAGGTACCTCAACGCCTGTTTATGTGGAACATTTTCAGGGAGATTTTCGTCAATCCAAACATCCGGTTCAGTGTCATCACTGCATGAATCCTCTTGGGTTTCATCTACTGTCTCAATTGGTGTGGTCTCTCTCATGACTTCCTTGCCATTGCGTCTCCTAGTTTTGTGTATTAGTTGCAGCGCCTAAAAACTCGAGTCCTCATCATCCAAATCCACTGGGGAATCAACTAAAGAAGGTATGTTCTGACGCCTCGAAGAACCTTCCCCTGATCTTCTCATATTGTGAGCTGAAATCAACAACACCAAGAAAAATCCGTTAGAAAATATTATAGACGTAAACAAATTTAAATCGTAAGAAAAATAAAATAATATATATATATATATATTTTAATATGTAATATATAATATATAATATACAATATATAATATGTTGTGATTAGATGGGGCTCAAGTTGTCAAGCCGAGGGGAGCTCGAGTATCCGACTCGAGTAGCGGTGGCGTGCGGCATGAGGAGTTAGAGTTGGCTCGAGCTTGGGCACGGCGCGTGACGGCTGACAACTTGAGCCCCATCTAATCACAACATATTATATATTGTATATATATTATATAATATACAATATAATATATAATATATAATAGCGAGAGAGCTCGGGTTTAGAGCGAGAGAGAGCTCGGGTTCCGTGTGGGGTCCGTTTCGAGTTCGGGTGCTATCCGCATGAGTATCTCGAGTTCGGTGCTCGAGTCACGTGGAGGAAACTCGTGAGTTGCGGAGAGGAGACTAGATCCGTGTGTGGAGCGTGCTCGAGTTAAAGCTAGATTGGCGGAGCTCGAGTTGTAGCTTGGCGGGGCGCGATTTCGTGGCGCGTGGAGTCGAGATTATACACGAGTTTGTAGAGGCTTGAGTGGCGGAAGGAGAGAGCTTGAGTTGGCTCGAGCTTCGTGTCGAGTGTGACTGCGGTGCGTGAGAATCACTGTCGGCTGAGAGCTCGAGTGGTAAGTTTGAGAGGTGAGCTCGAGCTGAGATCGAGTTTGATGCGGCGCGTGGGGTCGCATGCAGAGAGGTGAGGGCTCGCCGGAGGGAGCTCGAGTGTTCAAGCGAGCACGTGAGAGATGTGTTGCGTGTGAGAAGCTCGAGTAGCGGAAGAAGACAGCTCGAGCAAGCTCGAGCTCTGTCTCGAGCGGTGATGCGGCGCGTGCTCGAGAAAGGACCATGAGGGATCTCAGCTTGGACTCGAGTTAGTAGCGGCTGTCTTTGACTCGGGTTTGGATGCAGAGCAAAAGGTGTGGCGTCCCAGTGTGAGGGCTCGGGTTAGGGTTGCCAAATAGAGCTTGAGTGCGAGAGACGGAGAAAGCTCGAGTTACGAAGGGCGTGGATTTGGAAATGAGCTCGAGCTGGAAGAGGGAGCACGAATCGTTGATGAACTTTGAAAGTGATGCTGCAAAAGAAAATGAGAGAAGTATGAATGCAAAAGGTGTGATTATTGTGAAAGAGAAGGAGCTGCTTTAAAGAGACGAAGAGTGAAGAGCGTGGGGGACAAACTCTGGTGGGTGCTGCAGCAAAGAGACAAAGACATGTCTCATCACCCCCTTTTTTTTTTTAATGTACATGATTCGACCCTGGTCTCGACGACCCCCTGCTACTCGAGTCCTGAAAATCAAATGTTAAACTAGGCGCAAAAATTAAGTAAAATTAAAAGGTGAAATCTTAATTAGGATATGTTCAAGGATATGCATGAGATTGCCTCCCAAGTGCGGTTATTTAAAGTCATTGAGCTTGACTTTCACCATTTCAAGGTTCAATTGGGTCATCGAGAGAAACCGAGGTTCTCTTGCGAATAGTCTCATCAGCTCGGTACTGCTTAGCCCTCTGGCCATTCATAATGAAATTGTTTCCTTCCCCGTTGATCAATGTAATAGCTCCATATGGCAAAACTTCTTTCACTCGGAATGGACCTGACCATTTTGACTTCAACTTTCCTGGGAACAATTTTAGCCTCGAGTTAAATAGTAACACTTGGTCGCCTGGCATGATTTTCTTGTGTGCAATCTTCTTGTCGTGGAAGGCTTTTGTCATTTCTTTGTACAATTTCAAGCTCTCATAGGCTTCAAATTTGTCCTCCTCTAACTCATGCAGATTCAAGACCCTTTTCTCTTGGGCAGTTTGTAGATCAAAATTTATGAACCTTGTGACCCACAGTGCTTTGTACTCTATCTCCACCGGCAGATGACATGCTTTCCCATACAGAAGCTGAAATGGTGTCCTTCCAATTGGTGTCTTGAAAGCTGTTCTATAAGTCCACAGGGCTTCGTTTAACTTCACTACCCAATCAAGTTTTGACACCCCAACAACTCGAGCTAAAATAGCCTTGATATGCTTGTTTGAAACCTCCACCTGACCACTAGTTTGTGGATGAGAAGGCGTAACTACCTTATGCTTAACTCCATTTTTCTTCAGCAGGTTCTTAAACACCTTGTTGATAAAGTGGGTGCCTCCATCACTTATTACAACACGAGGTACACCAGATGTGGAGAAAATGATGCTCTTGAACAGCTTGATGACGACCCTAGCATCATTAGTCGGACTTCCCACAGCTTCTACCCACTTCGAGACGTAGTCCACTGCGACAAGAATGTAACGATTCCCATGAGATGGTGGATTGAAAGGCCCCATGAAGTCGATTCCCCAATAGTCAAATATCTCAACTTCTAGAATTGGGTTCTGTGGCATCTCGTTCCTTCTGCTGATACCACTCATTCTCTGACATGGATCACACTTGGAGATGAAATCCTGAGTGTCCCTGAACACTGTCGGCCACCATAACTCTGATTGTAAAATCTTTTGAACTGTCTTGAACGTGGCAAAATGTCCACCGTAAGCAGACTCATCACAATGCTCCAAAACACCCTGAACCTCTTCTTCTGCTATGCACCTTCTGAATAAACCATATGCTCATTTCTTGTATAAGTATGGTTCATCCCAGAAGTATTGGTTGACGTCTCTGAAAAACTTCTTCCTGTGATAGGCGTCCAAACAGTTAGGCACTTCACCCACGACTAAGTAGTTGACCAAATCCGCATACCAAGGTAGAGTGGATCCATCTAGCTTTTTGTTGATTTGAGAACAATTTTCTTTTGCTCCCAGAGTCATGAGTTGCTCTTCTGGCATTGAGTCATCAATAGGGGTTGAGTCCTCAATCATCATTCGTGACAGGTGATCTGCAACCCCATTTTCCACTTCAGGTTTGTCCACAATCTCTAAATCAAACTCTTGCAGCAGCAGTATCCATCTCAGTAGTCTCGGCTTGGCGTCTTTTTTCTTTATAAGATATTTCAACGTTGTGTGATCAGTGTGAACAATAACCTTGGATCCCACCAGGTATGATATAAATTTCTCAAACGCAAAAACTATAGCAAGGAGTTCCTTTTCTGTGGTGGTATACTTGGCTTGGGCATTGTCTATAGTCTTGCTGGCGTAATGTATCACATTCAACTTCTTGTCCTTGATGAATCTTCTATAGAACCCATCATGACCCAGAAAACTTATAATATTCTTCACTGTCTTAGGGGGTTGTAGTTGAGCCATGACCTCAATCTTTGCCTTTTCTACCTCAATACTCCTCTCAAATATCTTGTGCCCCAACACTATACCTTCCTGAACCATGAAGTGACATTTTTCCCAGTTGAGCACAAGGTTGGTCTCCACGCACCTGCTAAGCACCCTGCACAAATTTGACAAACAAGAGGAGTAGGAAGAGCCATAGACAGAAAAATTGTCCATGAACACCTCGACGACATCCTCAATCAAATCCGAGAAAATAGAAGTCACACAGTGCTGAAATGTAGCAGGAGCACTACACAACCCAAACAGCATGTGTTTCTTAGCGAAAGTGCCATAAGGGCAGGTAAAAGTTGTTTTTTCCTGATCATCCGGGTGTATAGGGATCTGAAAGAACCCGCTATACCCGTCAAGGAAACAATAATACTTTTTACCAGACAACCTTTCAACCATCTGATCAATAAAAGGCAAAGGGTAATGGTCTTTCCTACTGGATGATTTCAGCCTCCTATAGTCTATACACATCCTATGCCCCGTTATGGTTCTAGTGGGTATTAGTTCATCCTTATCATTCTTAACCACTGTAATACCCCTTTCTTAGGAACACAATGTACATGCGAGACCTAGTTACTATAAGAGATTAGATAGTAACTTAAGTATCTCTTTTTTAACCACTTCTTTAAGGTTCGGGTTCAATCTCCTCTGGGGCTCTACACTAGAATGAGATTCATCTTCTAAGTGTATCCTATGCATGCAAAAACTTGGGGAAATTCCTCTAATATCCTTAAGTGTGTATCCTATGGCTTTTCTAAAAGGTTTAAGCTCAGTCAAAAGCATACTTAATTCATCATCATTCAAGGCGTCATTTACAATCACAAGATAAGTAGAATTGGGTCCCAGAAAAGCGTACCTTAGTTCTGCAGGAAGTGGTTTCAGCTCCACTTTAGGTGCCATGAGCTAAGACCAGTCATCAGTAACGTCAGGCATAGCGCACTCGAGCACTTGCAGCACGAGTCCCTGACTCGAGTCCGCCTCAGATGCACTCGAGTCCAATTCCTCAATCACCACCAAAATATTGACTGGTCTGTGGCAATCCAACAAGTTCGCATAACATTCAGCTTCCATTCTCAGGTACCCCTCAACGACTGGCTTTGTCAGAGCAACTTGTAGTTGATCTTCTGATGCCAATTCTTCTAACAGCTCATCAACAAGACTGTCCATCTCGTGTACAGAGAACACTTGACCTTTGATCGTTGGTTTCTTAATCGCATAATTGATGTTGAATTTCATTCTATGATCTGGACCCAGATTCAGCTCAATGACTCATAGATCACAGAGACACTTGCTGAATGATAAGGATCCAAGCGAGCATGGGATTGTAAAGGTTCCAGGATCACCAAGCTTTTTTGGCACAACTTTCCTTTGAATTATGGCGTTAATCTCATGTGTCAGTACGACCATACCCTCAATTGCTTGAGTCCTCTCCTTAACTGCTTCCTTGAGAAATTTCTGGTATGGAGGCATTAACATGAAAGCGTCCAGAATTGGAATCTTCACCTCAATGTCTTTTATCTGCTTGTCGAAGAGCCCCTTGTACTTCTCAGTAAGCTCCTTCTTGAACCTTTGGGGAAAGGGTAATTGGGGTTTATATGATGGAAGAACAAATGATCTACTCCTCTCTGGGGTTCGTGTAGGTGGATGAGCGTCTGAAGTGTTGGGTCTGGGTTCAGATGTGGTTGGTTGTGTCGAGCTTAGGTGTGGGTTTTTCAGTAGACTGTGGTTTAGAAACGACTCCATGTCTAGTCTGTGTCTGATCCTTGATGAGAAAATCCTCCCTCTCCTGAACCTTACTGTCCTCAGTATCCTTTGTACTCTCTGCTCGAATCAGTAACTCGCGTCCACTTCTCAAGATGATGACATTGACATGATACTCTTTTGGGTTGGGAACTGCTTTCCTTGGAAGTTGTCCCGTTGTCTTCACAGTAGAAGCTGATGCCTGCTGACTCTCCACATACTTGAGTCTTGCGTTCAGTGTCTCAAACTTGCACGTGAGATCATTGTGGGAAGCACCAATCTTAGAGTGCACCTCTGCAAATTTCTGTGTGACTTCAGCAGCAGACGCTTTCTGTCCCTTCAGGATCTCTTGGAGTAGGTTCAAAACTTCGGGTGGCTGTGTAGCGGTTGGTGGAGTGTGTGCTTCATACCCATGTGGTATGTTTGCAGAAGGTGGTAACTCTTGTGATATTGCTGCTTTGGGACAAACGCATTCGACTGGGCGTGTGGGGGGGGGGGGGGGTTTCGGTGGTAGGTCTAGTCTTTGGGATTTTCCACGTTGTTGCTTTTGTATGAGAGGTTTGGGTGCTGCTTGTAGTTGTTGTACTGCTTGTAACCACCTCCCTGATTTTGCAAATAACTGATCTCCTCAACCTGATCATCCTCCTCGTCAGGAATATGTTCATCTCTAGTCATGAAGTGGACATGTTTGTGTTGTACTTGCAGCAACCTGTCGATTTTATCCAACTTGATGTTCAGGGCTTTGAGTTTTTTCCTACTGACTGTGTATGTGTCCACTGTGTTTCTGACCCTCCTGTCGTAGTCCTCATTATATTGCCCATTTGCCTGTGCCATATTCTCCACTAGCTGCCAACCATTAGTGACGTCTTGATTAAGGAAATTACCATGGCTGGCGGTATCCAATAACCTACGGATGTTAGGGTGAACTCCTCTATAGAGATTGTTGAGCAGAGTCTCAACAAGGTATCCATGATGTGGGCACTGAGACTGATAATTCTTGTACCTCTCCCAGGCTTCAACAAAAATTTCAGAATTCTGCTGGGTAAAGGTAGAGATGGCATTTCTCAACTTTGCAGTTCGAGAGTTGGAGAAGAATTTGGTGAGAAATGCAGATTTGCAAGCTTCCCATGAAGTGATGGAGCCTTGCGGTAAGTGCTTATCCCAGACATGGGCTTTGTCTTCGAGAGAAAACAGGAACAACCTCAGTTTGAATGCATCCTCACTCAGTTCATTGAACTTTTGCAGTCCATAGAGCCGCTCGAATTCGTCCAAGTGATCGAGCAGATCTTCAGAAGGTAGGCCGTGAAACTGCCTATTTTGGATTATAGAGATGAGACTGCTCTTGATCTCGAAGTTGTTGTTCGTTATGGCTGGGGGAACAATCCCACGTCTCTGGGTGTGAGTACTTGGTGCATCTCCAGCGCCTATTATTCGCGGTCTCCTCTGTGGAGGCTGGTAACTCACTCGCTCTGTAAGCGTACTGTAGACTTGGTTTCTCTACGCTCTTAACTTGCGTGGTAGTTGGTTAATGTTGTCAAGAGGCTCGAGAAGATTCTAGTTTGGTTGTGAACGTGTCTGCATAAACTGAGTGAAGTTAAACAGAGCAGTAGGGTCAAGTTGACGTACTTGGGTTTGAAATCACCTGAAACATAACACAAAACACAGTATCACAAGTGAGTATGTAACGAAATGTAAAAAGAACTTGAGCTAGAAAGTTAACAGTCCTAATTGTAACTAGCAGAGACCCATTTGGCAGTGACGCCAATTTGATAACAAGATTTTTACTCTATTGTCAAATCCTATTATACTTATATGTCGGTTGTAGTATAATAGGTGTCAATCCAACTGGGAATGTAATTATCAATCAGGATGCAGTTAACTACTCTAATTCAAGACAATCAAAGTGTGGTTTCTCTAACAACCTAATTCGAACCTTTAAAACGAAAATAAAAAAGTAGTGCAATTGTAAATAATTCAAACAGAACAACGAACAGTAGAGTATCAAATAGAACTAACGCAGGGTGAGAAAGCAGGATCCTGAGGAGTGAGTTTCATGTGTCAACGTGACTCTTAAGCTAACTAGGCGCTTGATATCACTCAATAGAGCTAGTCTCTAGGCAACGAGAACACAAATAATGAGTCCACTCCCGTGGTAAGCAAACTCGAGTAGACTACTAACAGACCCTATCACCATAGGCGTTGGATAATTTAGTCGGAATGACCGATCAACTCGCTTAACGCCGATTCACACCAAAGACATTTGATCCCTCGAGCTGAGCATGTGAATCTCTGAAGTGGTTCAATCAGACGCTCTACCAAACACCCATCGGTGCTAGAGCGTCTCAGAACAAGCCTCAGTTGATCAGAATGGAGCTAGTGATGATAACACCAAATCAGAAAAGACTTACATAATTCTAACCCTAAGTGCCTTAGAAAATCTAAGCGTCACGCAGACCTAACTCATCCTCAGGAACCCTAGGTGACTACTCAGAACTCATGAGTTTAACAACAAACACGAATTCAAGGTTTGAATGCATCAATAAAGAACTCGAACAAGGTATGAAATCAACACTGAATGTAAAACTGAATTGCATAAAAATAAACTCGAAATCAGAAGGGTGCGTTTGATTACAAAGCTCTAAGTTCGCAAGAAAAATCAATTGTAAAAAATTAGGTTTCGGGTTTTTGCAACATGTAAGAATATTTATACTAAACTCAAAGCAAAACCCTAGATAGACTCAGCCCAATGTGCAATGGATTTTAGCCTCTGTCTGGCCCAATAGCGGGGCTTGAACTTGGGCTCGATCTCGAGCTCGATCTGGGCTCGAGCAGGGGTTCTTCCTTGTCCAAAACAGACTCGATCGTGCCCGCATCCAGTACCTGAAAACTCACAAAACGTAGTATGTATGGAGATGCATGTGAATGTGTATGAATGATACTATCTAGATTCTAACTCTATGAGAATGTATCAAATTGTACGTACAATATACCTAAATGATGCTCCTAAGACGTGCTAAAACCGTGTATATCACTTACGTTCTGCCAGTCAATTTTGTTGAGGTGTGTAGACGCACAAAGTCTGATGAATTATACCTTGGTTTGGAAAATATGACTCCATACAAGTAAACTATGTCCTATTATTACTTCTCATGATTTGTACTTCCTTGTCAAATTGTCGTTCTGTCATGGCGAAGAAATTTTGAAGCACTCGGCTTACTTCACTATTGGCAAGAAGTAAATGTATCCAAACCGCGAGAGAATAATCATCAATAATGGTGAGAAAAGAATGTGAACCGCAAGTTGAGGGCAAATTGTATGGCCTCCACACGTCACAATGGATAATAGAAAAACATTGTAAAGCTGTATTAGAACTCTCAGCGAAAAAATCACATGTTTGTTTGGCTTGAATGCAAACATCACAAAATTCCATAAATTTGAAACTACTAGTATCATAATCCTTTAAGCTAGAGAAAAATGAAGACAACACTTTCATGCTTCGATGACCCAATCTTTGATGCACCCCTTCAGCCACTATCATAGTCTTATAAGCTCGAGACGGAAAGATCTCGCGAAATGATAAACCCCGTTCTCTTCTTCAGCTCCTCCAATCGACATCTTCGAAGAAAGGTCCTGTATCACGCAAAACTGGTCGTTGGAAGTGGCAAAATATGAGAGCTCACGGAGAAGACGAGCTAATGAGATGAGTGTGCAAGATAAATCAGGCACATAAAGAACATGGCAAAGTGTTCGATCATTTCCAAGATAAAGTGAGACTTCTTGAGTAGCAAAAAAGTGTTTATTTTTAGGAAGAACAATAATACTACGAGGTATGACTAAATTAGTTAAGAGTTCAATGTCACGAGTCATGTGGTGCAAGGCTTCGAAGTCTAAGAGGAAATCGACATTACCAGACAATTTTTCAGAGGAAGATGAAGCTTGATTTTCAGGTTTCAGCAAATTTACGATTGCATTCCAAGTTTCTTTGCTTATTCCAAGAACTCCTGAAGCATAACACTTGCAGCGACTTGAGCGTTGTTAGCACAAGGTGGAGCAGAACCACCACGACCACGTCCATAACCTTTGCTTTTACCACGTCCTCTTCCATTACTTGCATACTCATTGTTCTTAGATTGCTACTGTTGCTGTTTTGTCGTTTCATTTTTGGGTGTGGGCCGAGCCACTTAGCCCATTTAGCAATTGATGTGCTAATGGGTCTGTGGTTCAGCGTCGGCCCATATTTTCTTTAAGCTCGTTTTGGTGTTGGGCCGATTTGTGGCCCAACAATAGGGAAGAATGAATTGGCCCGTGTATAAGGCCAGACTCATCTTCTTCATTGAGTGAGAGTAGTCGAGGGTTTTACAGAGAGAGAGAGAGACGCTATTGTAACAGAGCAAAGCTCTAAAAGAAGAAACACTACTGGTTTTTAGTGGATTCCAGAATCACATCCGAAGAGAGATGTACCCGTCGATGGTTTAATCGACGGGGAACTCTATGACTCGTTCCTTGTCTTTCTTCTCCCTCGAAATCCTTCTTCTTTTTAAAATTAAACTCAAGATCACACAGAAGTTAATCCGCATTGTAATTTGAGACATCAAACGAGCTTATGCACAACAAGTGGTATCAGAGCCTGTGTTCAAGAAAGTGAATAACAACATAAAGCTCAGAGTTCATAAAGGAAGGAGTACAAGAATAGGAACACTTACTTTCGGAAATCATTGCAGATTCTCGTCTTCTGCTCTTGGAGACGTAAAGAGGTCTTGAAGATCATAAGCATTGATTGGTACCTCGCAAGAAAATCACATAAGGTATTAGTATTTTACTTGCATAATAAAGAAGACTTAAAACAACAAACTTGTCAAAGTATTCAAAAATTTTAAGCATGGAAGTCATCTCGGGAAAGTTTGAGGTGGAGAAATTCGACGGTAAAGGAGATTTCAGATTATGGAAATACCGAATGCTAGGACAGTTTGAGATTCATGGCCTTCACAGTAGTTGAGAAAGATCATGAACAAGTATGGCCAATGGAGGAAGTATATGTGACTGACAAAGAAACAGGGAAAGAAATCAAAATCGGCAAGCGAGTGTCAAAGGATCCTCAATGGGAGCTAAAGGATCGAAGAGCAAGGAGCCTGCTCGGACAATGCTTATCTAATTCGGTATTGAGAAAAGTAATGAATGAAGCTACATCGTTCAAGCAATGGAAAGCACTAGAACGTGATTACCAAACCAAGACTAAAGCTAACAGAGTCTACTTAAAGAGACAATTTTCTCTATACCGAATGGATGAGGAAAAATCAATAGAAGAAAATCTTGATGTGTTCCTAAAGCTGATAGGAGACTTAGAAAGTCTAAAGGTTACTATTCAAGACGAATCAAGCTATTGCATTACTAAATAGCCTACCACCTCAATATGATCCGCTTACACACACTTTACAATTCGGTAATGCTAAGGACACCCTAACTATGGATGATGTAATAACTGGAGCCTATGGAATGAAGTCAAATCTAAGACAAAGGGGTTATTAAGGAAGAAAACACATTCAGAAGGGTTGACTGTTGACAACAGAGGTAGAACAGACAAGAGTAATGTAAAGAGTACATGGAAGAACAAAGGCAGATCAAAAAGTAAAGGTAGATCTAAGTCAAGACCAAAACAGAACAATGCAGAAATCAGGGCTTGTTGGATATGTGGAGATGAAAATCACTGGAAGCGTGATTGTCCACAAAAGAAAAATGGGAAAGGAAAGGAATCAGCAAATTATGCAACAAAAGAATCAAAGAGTTTAGCCTACACTGCAAGTCTAATTGCAACAACTGAGGAATGGGTAATGGACTCAGGCTGTACCTTTCACATAGCACCTAGGAAGGACCTAATCACAGACCTAGTAGAATTCGAAGGAAACAAAGTGTACATGGGAAACAACTCATACTGCTCAGTCAAAGGAATTGGCAATATCGTGATTGAGAACAAAGAAGGTAACTTAGTTACCTTAAATGGTGTGAGATATGTACCGGAAATGAGCAGGAATTTAATATCATATGGTCAACTGGAAGAACTAGGGTGTTATTATCAAGGAAAAGATTTCAACATTCAGTTTTACAAAGAGAATGGTGATAAATTCCTGTCTGGAAAATACCAGAATGGTTTATACTTCCTAGATAGAAAAGTACTAAGTACAGAAGTCAACATAGCAAAGGGAACTATTGACACAACCACTAGGTGTCATCGAAGACTAGCTCATATGGGAAAAAGGTCAATGGAAACTCTAGTTAGAAAAGGCCATCTAAGGAAAAGAGATGTAAAAGCTATGGGGTTTTGTGAAACATATGCATTGGGAAAGACTCATAGACTTAGTTTCCATAAGGGAAAATATACCTCAAAATGTATTTTAGAGTACATTCATTCGGATTTATGGGGATCACAGAACACTACCCCTAGCATATCAGGTTGTCAATACTTCATTAGTTTTATAGATGATTATTCAAAGAAGGTTTATATTCAGTTTCTATGGAAAAAGAGTGATGCATTTCAAGCTTTCAAGGATTGGAAAATGCTAGTAGAAAATCAAACTGGAAAGAGAATCAAATGCCTAAGGACTGACAACGGACTAGAGTACTGCAATAAACAGTTTGATGACTTATGCAAAGAAACAGGAATTAAAAGGCATAAGACTTGTGCATATACACCACAACAAAACGGAGTATCAGAAAGAATGAACATAGCTATAATGGAAAAGGTGAGATGTATGCTATCAGAATCTGGTCTAAGTGGAGAATTTTGGGCAGAGGCAGCAAACACAGCGGTTTATATCATAAACAGATCACCAGCAGCATCAATCAACTTTGATGTACCAGAAGAACTGAGGTCTAAATATAAACCCGAGTACAATCACCTAAGGAGTTTCGGATGTATATCTTATGTTCACACTACTCAAGACAAGCTAAGCCCTAGAGCTTTAAAGAGAGTTTTTGTTGGTTATGGAACGGAAACTAAGGGGTACAAGGTCTGGCTAATTGAAGAAGGCAAGCTGGTGATTAGCAGAGATGTAGTATTCAACGAAGATGAACTATACAGAGACTCCATTTCAGGAGAACAAGAATCTAAGGTTGATAAGCAAAACAGTGAAAGAAAATCCAATAGAAGGGTGACCTTCAAAGTAAACCTAGAGGAAATACTGGGTGAGAAAGATCAACTAAAGGGTATGGCTGGGTCAGGTGGAGCAAGTCCAGAGTATGTACCAGAAGGCATCAGTGAAGATGGGAGCCGGGTAGACTCTGAACATTCAGAAAGTGAAGAGACTAATCTGGAAGACTACCTATTGGCTCGGGACAGGAAAAGAAGGAATATAAGACCTCTATCTAGATATGAAGAAGCAGACCTAGTTGCCTTTGCACTATCAAGTTCTGAGGAAATAGAACTTGAAGAACCTAAGACCTATATAGAAGCAATGCATAGCAAAGACATGGAAAAATGGAGAGAAGCAGCTGATGAGGAAATGGATTCCCTCATCAGAAACAACACATGGATTCTAGTCGATAAACCACATAATCAAAAGGTAATTGGATGCAGATGGTTATTCAAGCTAAAGCCAGGCATACCGAGAATTGAAAAACCAAGATTTAAAAGCAGATTGGTTGCTAAGGGTTATGCTCAGGTTGAAGGAGTAGATTATAATGATATTCTTACACCAGTAGTCAAACTAGTTTCAATTAGAATCCTACTAGCTACAGTTTCAAATTGGAACATGGAACTAGAGCAAATGGACGTGAAAACATCGTTTTTTACACGGAACATTACAGGAAGAGATCTACATGAATCAACCAGGCTATGAAATGAAAGGAAAAGAAAGAAAGGTGTGTCTACTTAAGAAATCCCTATATGGTTTAAAGCAATCACCAAGAGAATGTAATGCAAAGTTCGATGAATTCATGAAGAATCAACAGTTTCAAAAGAGTGAATATGATCCATGCGTGTACTACAAGGGAAATACAGTTGATACTATGATATATCTACTCCTATATGTAGATTATATGCTCATTGCATCAACACAAAAACAATAGATTGTTAATCTAAAAAAGCTTCTCAGTAAACAGTTCAAAATGAAAGACCTAGGACCAGCAAGGCGAATACTAGGCATGGACATTTACAGAGACAGAAAGCAGAGTACACTACATTTATCACAAGAACAATATATCAAGCAAGTTCTAAATATGTTTAACATGAGTGATAGCAGATGAGTCTCTACACCTATAGGGGTTCAGTTCAAATTAAAGAGCATCTCTTCAAATGAAGAAGACACAGAGACTAAGGGAATGGAGGACGTACCTTATACAAGCGCAGTCGGGAGTCTGATGTATGCAATGGTCGGATCACGTCCAGACCTTGCTTACTCCATTGGTATCGTCAGTCGGTACATGTTAAAACCAGGAAAAACACACTGGTTAGCAGTCAAATGGATAATGTGTTAACTAACTGAAGCATCAAAAATAAGCCTAACATTCAAGAAAGATGCAGATTTTAGAATTAAAGGCTATTGTGATGCAAATTTTGCTTCTGACTTAGACCAACGAAGATTAATTTCAGGGTATGTTTTTACTTTGGGAAATAACACAATAAGTTGGAGATCTAGACTACAGAGAGTAGTAGCTTTATCTACAAGGGAATCAGAATACATAGCACTATCAGAAGCTAGCAGAGAAGCAGTATGGATACAAGGAATATGCAAAGAAATGAAGCTATGTACAGGAACTGTGGAATTATACTGTGATTCTCAAAGCGCTATCTATCTATCAAAGAACAGAATGTGCAGTGAAAGGACCACGCATATTCAAATCAAATACAACTACATCAGAGAAGTGACAGAAGCTAAACAAGTCAAAGTCATTAAGATTCACACATCGATCAACCCAGCAGACATGTTTACGAAGGTCATACCTGCTGAGAAATTCAAAGGCTGCATGCAGTCTTTGAGGATGGAGGAAGCCTAAAGGTCGTTGTGAGAGTATTCCGACATGGAGTTTCAATGTCGGAATACTCAGATCTGTTGATACCTACACACGGTCAACAGAAGGAAAGAAAAAAAAAATCAGGTTAGTTGTTATTTAAAGAAGAGTTTAAAACAGATTTCAAGAGCTAGAAATCAGGGTTTGAAAAAAAAAGGAGGAGACCTGAAGGGTCAGATACTTACATGCACGGAAGATGAAAGGTCGCGATGTTCTTAGTCAAGATCTGCACCAAATAAGAACAAGAAAATGTTAGATCTAAGAAAGCAAAGGCGGAAAAGAAGAAAAGCTCTAGCTTTCTCCGTAAATCTGAAATATGTTGGAGAAGCTAGAGTTTTTTACTTACTGGTTTCCTGATGCTTGAGTTAAGATCCACCGGAGTTCACCTCATCGCGTTCATCGAAAAAAAAAAGAAAAAAAGGGGGTCAGGTGAATAAGAACCGAACCGTCAGATCTTTCAGAAAAGACAAGATCTGTGCATGCAAGAAGGGTTAGGTAAAGGAAAGAAACCGAACCATTAGATCTATCAGAGAAGTGATAGGATCTTCTCATGCATGTATCAGAAAACTAAAGAGGAACATTAAAGACGGAGAATCTTACCGGGAAGTCGAGTCGTCGCCGGAGAAAGACGAGATTCTTACACCGGAGCAGAGGTACTGTGAACAGCTATGGTGCTCACAGTGAGAAGAGGTTAAAACCCAAGACAGACATACATCGAAATCTTTCCGGTGACAAAAGAGAAAGAGGAAGAGGAAGAGTCGAGAAGAGCTGAAGAAGGATCGAGAGAGAAACACAGCGGCTAGGTTTCTAGCTCGCGAAGTGAAATGAAGCGTCAAGGTGGAGTGTTGGTGTTTTATCGTTTCATTTCTGGGTGTGGGCCGAGCCACTTAGCCCATTTAGCAATTGATGTGCTAATGGGTCTGAGGTTCAGCGTCGGCCCATATTTTCTTTTAGCTTGTTTTGTTGCTGGGCCGATTTGTGGTCCAACAATAGGGAATAATGAATTGGCCCGTGTATAAGGCCAGATTCATCTTCTTCATTGAGTGAGAGTAGTCGAGGGTTTTACAGAGAGAGACGCCATTGTAACAGAGCAAAGCTCTGAAAGAAGAAACACTACAGGTTTTTAGTGGATTACGGAATCACATCCGAAGAGAGATGTACCCGTCGATGGTTTAATCGACGGGGAACTGTATAACTCGTGCCTTGTCTTTCTTCTCCCTTAAAATCCTTCTTCTTTTTAAAATCGAACTCAAGATCACACAGAACTTAATCCGCATTGTAATTTGAGACATCGAACGAGCTTATGCACAACAGTTACGTGATAATTTAGCCCATCGCTCACATGATGAAGATGATCTGAAGGATGGAGATAATATGGTGATGAGGAGATCTCATCCTTGTTTGATTGGGGAGTTTTGGTGGAGGTCACTATGGTTATTGTGAGAGAGAAATAGGGAAGTTAGGTGAAGAAACTGAGTAGAGAAAGAGTCAAAATTATTGTGGATCAAATTTGCTTTGATACCGTATTAAGTTTGAAAGAAAGAGCTATCAAAATCTTTAGAAAGCATTGATCTTTATTGATATTGACCGAACATGGAATTAGGCTAAAACTCTCAACATATTAAAAATTAAAAAACTATACAAAAGTGTAAAATGGATAATATATGGCGAATATTCGAATAGGTAACTTCTCCAAATAATCTAAACATGCTCCTAAAGGTGAAAACCTTCCTGAGAACTAATTGATAAGTAGAAACATGACTTTCAAATACAAAGAAATTCATAATAGAACCCATTACTAATGATATTTGAAAGTCACGTAATTCACTAATCATTTTCAAAATCCTTTAAAATGCATAGTTGAATTAATGTCAGCAGCCACACCAAAAAATCAAAAAAATAGGAAATCTTTGGTTTGTTTCTAATTTAGCTAAACATAAAATAATAAGTTCAAATCTCATTATATTCCATATTAAAAATCTAAAATTACGAATCAAATTTTATTATCGATTTACTGGTTATTTGTCGACAAAACAATAACAACTTTTAACGTAACTATGTTTTACATAGACGTTTCGGTAATTACTATTTTGGAGAAGATTCTAATCAACAATAAAATATACTGATTTGTCAAAATACACTCGTCAAAAGTTTGTTGTAAAGTATTTTTCAGATAATTTTATCTAAGATAACTGGCTAAAGAATATGTTGTGGGTCGACCTCACATGCACACGTAAACAACACAAAATTGCCAATTACGTGAATGTGCATATCTAATATAAGACCAACTCCAATGATGGATTCTTACCATTTTTTTTAAAGATTTTTTAATATTAAGAAAATAGAAAAGGAGGAAAGAGAGTTATTTGGAGTTCTTATTTAAGAGTTTTCAGACCATCCACATTAGTTAACCCCCATTTGGGGTTCATAAGAATATTTTATTAATATTCTGGTGGGGTCAGAAATAGTGAAGAACCCGTATGTATTTTGCTTCTGCATTAGTGAACCCGAAAATGGGGATCTTAGAAATAAATTTATTTATTTTAATTTTTCGAAAGAAATTATAATCTTCTTCATGTAAAACTGGCTTGATTTACATTGCTTGCATTTTTCATTGCACACAGCTTTCCAGTTGTTTGCTTCGAGTGTAGGAACCCGTGTTCATGCATGGGGCGGGGCCCGAGATCATTATTCATTACAATGAGAATTTATAAACATACAAAGATAATTATTCTTCATGACCAAATTTTTGCCAAATATTCTCAACTAAATCAGTTTTTAAATCATGTATACGTTAATCACGAATTTGATTGTGAATGCTAAGCATATTACCGAGATTGGAAGGGATGTCCATAGAGTACGAAGAATTCACCTCTAAACTTCTGCTTGATTCTCCTACTTCAAAGTCTGATGTATCATACTGAGTGTATCCATCTCTTTCGTTCTCTACAATCATATTGTGCAGTATAATACAACATCTCATAATCTTTCCTAAGCTTTCCTTGTCCCACACTAAAGCTGGCTTTTTAACTATTGCAAATCTACCTTGCAGTACTCCAAAAGCACGTTCGACATCTTTTTTGACGGCTTCTTACATTCAGCAAATAGCTCTGCTTTATGACCTTGAGGAAGTGGGATGGATTGGATAAAGGTTGACCATTTCAGATAAATACCGTCGGTAAGGTAGTATGCCATACGATAGTTGTGGCCGTTGACCTTGAATTTAACTTTTGGAGCGCGACCTTGTAAAATGTCATCAAAAACAGGTGACCGATCAAGAACATTAATATCATTTAGGGTACCTGAGAGTCCAAAAAATGCATGCTATATCCAAAGATCTTGTGATGCTACAGCCTCTAAGACAATTGTCGGCTTTCCTGAACCACGTGTGTACTGGCCTTTCCAAGCCGTTGGACATATTTTCCACTCCCAATGCATACAGTCGATGCTGCCTATCATCTTGGAAACCCTCGTACCTCTCCAATATCGAGTAATCGTTGAAGATCTTCCTGTGTAGGTTGTCTTAGATACTCATCTCCAAATAATTATATTATCCCTTCACTAAAATTTCGCAGACATAAAAGTGCAGTACTTTCACCAAGTCGGAGATATTTGTCAGTCGCATCTCCCGCTTGACCATATGCCATCATACGTATAGTTGATGTACACTTTTGTAGTGTAGATAGCCCGTACCTTCCATGTCCATTTCTTCTTTTCTGAAAGTATGGAAGTTCATTACTGAGGCAGTCAACAATTTGAAGGAACAATGGCTTGTTCATTCGAAAACGCCGCCTAAACATATTAGGTGGGTATGTAGGATGTTCACTGAAATAGTCAGTCCATAATAGATTATGTCCTTTTTCTCGTTGCCTCTCGATATAAGCTTGTCTCTTTGGCTTTTTGGCAAAACTTTGATCAAAGATTTCCTCAAAACGTTGCTCGAACATATCCTCAAAACGTTCGTCAAAACTTGAATCTATTTCATTAGATGATGATGAAGACATTTTTGAGTTTGTATTACAAGAAATTTTAGAGGTTGATAATAGAATTTTTGGAGGTTGATTATAGATATGTAATAGGTTGATAATTTTAGAGAAATGTAAAGAGAAGTTGGGAAAGAGAAACTTTAGAGTTGGTGCATTGTTTACAAAAAAGTCTAGTCTTTAAATAGAGGAATCGTTCATGAAGTCCAAACACAAAACATCAAATCCAAACATATTACATTAAATCCGTGAGTGCAAGAATAGTGTAGAAAGAAACAAAATGCTACACTAAACTTATCCCGTGAATGAAAGAAAAGTGTAGAAACAAACAAAATTCTACACTTCCCATAATCGCAAATACATTAGTAGACAAACACAAAACAGATCTATGATTCTAGCTCCATACAGATTCGTGATTCTAGCTCAGAACCTGCTAAGAACAAAGATACAAAATAGATCAGATTTCTACACTTCCCATAACCGCAAATACATTAGTAGACAAACACAAAACAGATCCGTGATTCTAGCTCCATACAGATTCGTGATTCTAGCTCAAAACTTGCAAAGAACTAAGAGACAAAATAGATCAGATACAAATCAATTAAAGCATTTCAGCTATGGGTTTGTTCTTCAGAGACACTTCTATATCATAAAGTTTATCTGTGTTTGCAAGAAGACGATCAAGCAGTTTATGCTTTGATATGTTCTCTTTCACAGCAAGCATGCTCTCCCATTCTTCCAATTCTGCTTCATTCCCATTCTTCTTGCGTTTGGCTGCTTTGCAAGCCTTAACACCAGGAGGTCTGACCTCTTCCATGTCAGGCTCCACAGCTTCCTTCCCTTTCTCCTTTGCACCATCTTTCGCCAAACAGGCATGTTCAAGGTTGAACTTGATCTTGTAGTCATTGTAGAAGATGTCATGGGCAGCCTTCATGACATCATTCTCATTTTGGCCACTAGATTGCTCCTTTACAGCAGCCTCATAGCTTCCCACAAACTTGCACACCTCTGCGTTCACTCTCCCCCATCTTTGCTTGCAGTGACTTGCCTCTCGAGGATCTAAGTCACTGACTTGAGGGCTTGAATTGAAATCTCCTGTATTCTCTTCCAAAACGCTCCTCCTTTCTGTTCATTACTAACAATAGCATCTTTGCTGGTGTTGAGCCAAGCACTAATGAGAACAAGATCTTCTTTTGGTGTCCACTTTCTCCTTTCAACCTTTGTATGCTCTTCTGAGCTCTGGTTACTAAACCTAGGAAACTCAGAGGTCTCTAGGTCTATAGTTTGACTGCTCTGGCTAGCTAATAGGTTGAGAAACCTCGGGGAATTCAAGGAAGAAGGCTCTATTTAGGTTTTGGTTGTGTTTTTTTACGGTTTTTAAACTAGTTTTATCATTCAAAACAACTAAACACATTGTAAATACCAGCCATTTCTACAATTAACTCTTACATTAAATCAACATTTATCAAAGCAACATTTATCAAAGCAAACAGAGAGAGCATTAAGCACAATAACCAATATTCATCACACAACAAATCAAGATTCATCACACAGCAAACAGAGAGAGCATTAAGCACAACAACCAATATTTGGTTTAATATTCATCACACAGCAAATCAAACGTACAGAGTATTAAGCATAACAAATCAACATTTATCAAACGTACAGAGAGCATTAAACATCAACTCAGCATTAAACCAAACAGAGAGAGCATTAAGCATTCAACATTCATGACACCAACCAACCTACAAAGAGTTAATGACACCTATATTTCCTATCTTTATATGCTTACTTAAATTTAAACTATATTACCTTAAATTGTCACTCGTTGCTTCCCTGGAAGAGTGTCGGAGTCCTCCTTCGCCATAACCTCGTCGATGATTCTCCCACCACATGGACAAGATGTTGGAATCCTGCAAAGTCTGTCGGCCACGTCACAACTCATGTCGTAGTACTCGTTTACCCTCATGGCAAGAGATCTATACCAAAAATGAAGCAGCATTAAAACCCTAATTAACGAGTTCAAAAACCCCAAATCGATTTCAAACCCTAATCGATTTCAAACCCTAATCGATTCAACCCCCAAAATCGCTTTCTAACCTAAAATCGAAGCAAATAAACAATAAATCTACTCGAAACTTACATGGGAATCGTCGATTTCGCTGATAAATGTGCCAGATAGCTTCGATTTGGATGAGACTCTCCAAATCGCCAAAATCGCCCTTTTCTCGCACGAACCCTAGTTTTTTCGTCGAATGACAGAAATGAGGAGTCTTCGGTGCATTACCCCCGACAGCGTAAAAAGACGCCCAATCAAGAGAAGACACGTGGCGTGAACCTGCCTCTTCCGAGATGCCTCCCAAGAACCAGCTCTTACGAAATGGGCTTATAAAAATCGTTATTTTATTATTCGGACCTAAGATCCCGAGCTCATGAACCCATATTGAACCCTTGATGCGGATGCTCTAAGAAACTCTAATAGATAGGTTCTTAAATGTGTCACATTTTAATTGGTTCAACTTTTATCAAAAATATTAAAATTTATAATTTAAAAAAAATATTATTATTATAATGTTTTGATACGGAGTTCTCCTTATTGGAGATGCTCTAAAATTTTCTTAAAGCACCTTTAGTGAGGTTTTAGTACAACGAAGCGTAATAATATCAGATGGATATCGTAGCGATAGCATGATCTTTGCTCCTCTATTTCTTCATCTTCTTCTTCACCACCAGAAACTCCTGTTGCGGCGGAGGTGGAGCCAAAAAAACTGCCGAGTCTTCCAAGGCTACCATTAAATCGTGAGATGCCTCACAGTTTATGTCTCGATTTCTCAAAGATTTACAGAAGCGTAATGAGTCTTAAAGGCTTGTTCTTTGGCTACAGTGATCATTTCTTCACCAAAAGAGATGCTTAAAACACATGATCATGTCTTTTCTTACCGGTTCGAGTCTCTGGTCATCATTGGCTTTCCTTTCTCTGGCTGCATCCTTTTTCTCGCTCAATTATTGTTTCTAGGTTATATTTGGTTTTGTTCACAACAGCAGATAATAATACGTAGGGTTCCATAGTAGGTTATGTAGGAAAAATCATTGCAGACTGCACCTAGAGATGCATAGAGCGGCTATTTGTTAGATTCATTGATAAATATTATTTTTGAAAATGGTCACATGCTGGTTAACGCTTGGGCTATACGACGAGACTCGAGCGTTTGAGAAAACGCCGAACGGTTTGAGTCAGAGCGGTTTTTGGGACGAGACATTGAGACGATTGGTAGAGATTTTATGCTGATATTTCCTGGAATATCATTGGTTTTGAGGTTTGTGCTTCTTACGCTTGCCAAGGATTTCGACATGGACGAGGCTTTCGGTCTTAGACAACCATGAGTGAAGTTCATGGACGCACATTCAGAAATATGGACACTACTAGTCTACTAACTTGCACAATATCATGAACAATAAGGAAGAAGAGAGATATTATTGTAGAGAGAAAAGTAAAATAGAATATCGGAAAGATCTTCGATTATTTTTATTGTTTACACTCTACAATCTTATATACGCTTATCTATATAATGACCATAAAGTTTCTATACAATTGAATATATACACAATATATAACCGAAATTAACCAATTTAATAGGCCCCTCAAGATGAACAGTATATATTCTGCAAGTTCATCTTGGATTTAAGGTGTTCAAACTGATGGGGAAACAATGATTTAGTGTGAATATCATCAATCTCATCTTCAGTCCAAACATGAAGCAACTTCAAATCACCATTATCCAAACTTTCCCTAACCGTATGGCAATCAATCTCAATGTGTTTAATTCTCTCGTGGAACACATGATTGGTGGTAATATAGATAGTTGCAATACTATCAGAAAACAGAACCAAAACTGAAGAAAAATCAACTCGGAAATCATGCAGAAGTGTAGTCAACCAAGCTAATTCACATGAAGCAAGAGCCAATTCTTTAGCAGATGAACGAGACACAGTTGATTGTTTCTTTGACCGCCAAGTGATAAGCGGCAAACCAAGAAACATAAAAAAAAACAATAGTAGATTACCTATGATAAGGACAAGAAGCCCAATCTGAATCTGCAAAGCCTTTGAGTGTTAAATCAAAATCTGCACTATAGAATAGACCTTGACCTACCGTGCCTTTGATGTACTGCATGACTTTATAAACTGCATTGAGATGAGTAGTGTGAGGAGCAGATGTAAATTGACATAATTTGTTTACTACAAAACTGAGATCAAGACGAGTTATTGTCAAATACATGAGGTGACCTATAATATGTCGATATTGTTCTTTATAGTCAAGTAGTTCACTATCTGATTTTGAAAATTTCAGATTGGAAATCATTGGAACAGGGGAAGGCTTGCAACCCAACATATTAGTAGAATATAAGAGATCCAATGCATATTTCCTCTGACATAATGACATCCCTGCAGATGTACGAGCAATCTCAAGACCAAGAAAGTATTTCAAAGGACCAAGATCTCATAATTTGAAAGAGTGTTACATGTTATTTGTGAGACTAGCATCAATTGTAGGACTTGTACTGGCAATGATTATGTCATCGACATAAACAAGTACAACAACAAAATAATTTACATACTGTTTTACAAACAGTGTGATCTCTTGAGCTTTTTGTAAAACCCAACTGTAAAAGAGATGCATATAATTTCTTATACCACTGTCATGAGGCTTGCTTAAGACCATATTCTCTCTCTTT
>JAKUCM010006097.1:0-23170 GCA_023374145.1 Lepidium sativum
AGCACACTTTCTCATGTCAAAATGACATTAAGTTGCTTGAACCTAGCTAAATGAGATCACATGTTTAGAAGGATCATATGAACATGGCGATACGTTAGGATAAAACTCGACTTCATAACTCAACCAAAATACGTCATGACGGGTTCACCAGTAGACATAGCGTCTAGATTAAGGTAAAATTGTTATGTTAAGACCTATGATACCACTCTAAGTAGGCTTAGCGCAGTTTCTCATGTCAAAATGACATTAAGTTGCTTGAACCTAGCTAAATGAGATCACATGTTTCAAAGGATCATATGAACATGGCTATACGTTAGGATAAAACTCGACTTCATAACTCAACCAAAATACGTCATGACGGGTTCACCAGTAGACATAGCGTCTAGATTAAGGTAAAATTGTTATGTTAAGACCTATGATACCACTCTAAGTAGGCTTAGCACACTTTCTCATGTCAAAATGACATTAAGTTGCTTGAACCTAGCTAAATGAGATCACATGTTTAGAAGGATCATATGAACATGGCGATACGTTAGGATAAAACTCGACTTCATAACTCAACCAAAATACGTCATGACGGGTTCACCAGTAGACATAGCGTCTAGATTAAGGTAAAATTGTTATGTTAAGACCTATGATACCACTCTAAGTAGGCTTAGCGCAGTTTCTCATGTCAAAATGACATTAAGTTGCTTGAACCTAGCTAAATGAGATCACATGTTTCAAAGGATCATATGAACATGGCTATACGTTAGGATAAAACTCGACTTCATAACTCAACCAAAATACGTCATGACGGGTTCACCAGTAGACATAGCGTCTAGATTAAGGTAAAATTGTTATGTTAAGACCTATGATACCACTCTAAGTAGGCTTAGCGCACTTTCTCATGTCAAAATGACATTAAGTTGCTTGAACCTAGCTAAATGAGATCACATGTTTAGAAGGATCATATGAACATGGCGATACGTTAGGATAAAACTCGACTTCATAACTCAACCAAAATACGTCATGACGGGTTCACCAGTAGACATAGCGTCTAGATTAAGGTAAAATTGTTATGTTAAGACCTATGATACCACTCTAAGTAGGCTTAGCGCAGTTTCTCATGTCAAAATGACATTAAGTTGCTTGAACCTAGCTAAATGAGATCACATGTTTCAAAGGATCATATGAACATGGCTATACGTTAGGATAAAACTCGACTTCATAACTCAACCAAAATACGTCATGACGGGTTCACCAGTAGACATAGCGTCTAGATTAAGGTAAAATTGTTATGTTAAGACCTATGATACCACTCTAAGTTGGCTTAGCGCACTTTCTCATGTCAAAATGACATTAAGTTGCTTGAACCTAGCTAAATGAGATCACATATTTAGAAGGATCATATGAACATGGCTATACGTTAGGATAAAACTCGACTTCATAACTCAACCAAAATACTTCATGACGGGTTCACCAGTAGACATAGCGTCTAGATTAAGGTAAAATTGTTATGTTATGACCTATGATACCACTCTAAGTAGGCTTAGCACACTTTCTCATGTCAAAATGACATTAAGTCGCTTGAACCTAGCTAAATGAGATCACATGTTTAGAAGGATCATATGAACATGGCGATACGTTAGGATAAAACTCGACTTCATAACTCAACCAAAATACTTCATGACGGGTTCACCAGTAGACATAGCGTCTAGATTAAGGTAAAATTGTTATGTTAAGACCTATGATACCACTCTAAGTAGGCTTAGCGCAGTTTCTCATGTCAAAATGACATTAAGTTGCTTGAACTAGCTAAATGAGATCATCATGTTTCAAAGGATCATATGAACATGGCTATACGTTAGGATAAAACTCGACTTCATAACTCAACCAAAATACGTCATGACGGGTTCACCAGTAGACATAGCGTCTAGATTAAGGTAAAATTGTTATGTTTAAGACCTATGATACCACTCTAAGTTGGCTTAGCACAGTTTCTCATGTCAAAATGACATTAAGTTGCTTGAACCTAGCTAAATGAGATCACATGTTTCAAAGGATCATATGAACATGGCTATACGTTAGGATAAAACTCGACTTCATAACTCAACCAAATACGTCATGACGGGTTCACCAGTAGACATAGCGTCTAGATTAGGTAAAATTGTTATGTTAAGACCTATGATACCACTCTAAGTTGGCTTAGCGCACTTTCTCATGTCAAAATGACATTAAGTTGCTTGAACCTAGCTAAATGAGATCACATATTTAGAAGGATCATATGAACATGGCTATACGTTAGGATAAAACTCGACTTCATAACTCAACCAAAATACTTCATGGACGGGTTCACCAGTAGACATAGCGTCTAGATTAAGGTAAAATTGTTATGTTATGACCTATGATACCACTCTAAGTAGGCTTAGCACACTTTCTCATGTCAAAATGACATTAAGTTGCTTGAACCTAGCTAAATGAGATCACATGTTTAGAAGGATCATATGAACATGGCTATACGTTAGGATAAAACTCGACTTCATAACTCAACCAAAATACTTCATGACGGGTTCACCAGTAGACATAGCGTCTAGATTAAGGTAAAATTGTTATGTTATGACCTATGATACCACTCTAAGTAGGCTTAGCACACTTTCTCATGTCAAAATGACATTAAGTTGCTTGAACCTAGCTAAATGAGATCTTATGTTTAGAAGGATCATATGAACATGGCGATACGTTAGGATAAAACTCGACTTCATAACTCAACCAAAATACTTCATGACGGGTTCACCAGTAGACATAGCGTCTAGATTAAGGTAAAATTGTTATGTTAAGACCTATGATACCACTCTAAGTAGGCTTAGCGCAGTTTCTCATGTCAAAATGACATTAAGTTGCTTGAACCTAGCTAAATGAGATCACATGTTTCAAAGGATCATATGAACATGGCTATACGTTAGGATAAAACTCGACTTCATAACTCAACCAAAATACGTCATGACGGGTTCACCAGTAGACATAGCGTCTAGATTAAGGTAAAATTGTTATGTTAAGACCTATGATACCACTCTAAGTTGGCTTAGCACAGTTTCTCATGTCAAAATGACATTAAGTTGCTTGAACCTAGCTAAATGAGATCACATGTTTCAAAGGATCATATGAACATGGCTATACGTTAGGATAAAACTCGACTTCATAACTCAACCAAAATACGTCATGACGGGTTCACCAGTAGACATAGCGTCTAGATTAAGGTAAAATTGTTATGTTAAGACCTATGATACCACTCTAAGTTGGCTTAGCACTCTTTCTCATGTCCAAATGACATTAGGTTGCTTGAACCTAGCTAAAAGAGATCACATGTTTAGAAGGATCATATGAACATGGCTATACGTTAGGATAAAACTCGACTTCATAACTCAACCAAAATACTTCATGACGGGTTCACCAGTAGACATAGCGTCTAGATTAAGGTAAAATTGTTATGTTATGACCTATGATACCACTCTAAGTAGGCTTAGCACACTTTCTCATGTCAAAATGACATTAAGTTGCTTGAACCTAGCTAAATGAGATCACATGTTTAGAAGGATCATATGAACATGGCGATACGTTAGGATAAAACTCGACTTCATAACTCAACCAAAATACTTCATGACGGGTTCACCAGTAGACATAGCGTCTAGATTAAGGTAAAATTGTTATGTTAAGACCTATGATACCACTCTAAGTAGGCTTAGCGCAGTTTCTCATGTCAAAATGACATTAAGTTGCTTGAACCTAGCTAAATGAGATCACATGTTTCAAAGGATCATATGAACATGGCTATACGTTAGGATAAAACTCGACTTCATAACTCAACCAAAATACGTCATGACGGGTTCACCAGTAGACATAGCGTCTAGATTAAGGTAAAATTGTTATGTTAAGACCTATGATACCACTCTAAGTTGGCTTAGCACAGTTTCTCATGTCAAAATGACATTAAGTTGCTTGAACCTAGCTAAATGAGATCACATGTTTCAAAGGATCATATGAACATGGCTATACGTTAGGATAAAACTCGACTTCATAACTCAACCAAAATACGTCATGACGGGTTCACCAGTAGACATAGCGTCTAGATTAAGGTAAAATTGTTATGTTAAGACCTATGATACCACTCTAAGTTGGCTTAGCGCACTTTCTCATGTCAAAATGACATTAAGTTGCTTGAACCTAGCTAAATGAGATCACATATTTAGAAGGATCATATGAACATGGCTATACGTTAGGATAAAACTCGACTTCATAACTCAACCAAAAAACTTCATGACGGGTTCACCAGTAGACATAGCGTCTAGATTAAGGTAAAATTGTTATGTTATGACCTATGATACCACTCTAAGTAGGCTTAGCACACTTTCTCATGTCAAAATGACATTAAGTCGCTTGAACCTAGCTAAATGAGATCACATGTTTAGAAGGATCATATGAACATGGCGATACGTTAGGATAAAACTCGACTTCATAACTCAACCAAAATACTTCATGACGGGTTCACCAGTAGACATAGCGTCTAGATTAAGGTAAAATTGTTATGTTAAGACCTATGATACCACTCTAAGTAGGCTTAGCGCAGTTTCTCATGTCAAAATGACATTAAGTTGCTTGAACCTAGCTAAATGAGATCACATGTTTCAAAGGATCATATGAACATGGCTATACGTTAGGATAAAACTCGACTTCATAACTCAACCAAAATACGTCATGACGGGTTCACCAGTAGACATAGCGTCTAGATTAAGGTAAAATTGTTATGTTAAAACCTATGATACCACTCTAAGTTGGCTTAGCACAGTTTCTCATGTCAAAATGACATTAAGTTGCTTGAACCTAGCTAAATGAGATCACATGTTTCAAAGGATCATATGAACATGGCTATACGTTAGGATAAAACTCGACTTCATAACTCAACCAAAATACGTCATGACGGGTTCACCAGTAGACATAGCGTCTAGATTAAGGTAAAATTGTTATGTTAAGACCTATGATACCACTCTAAGTTGGCTTAGCGCACTTTCTCATGTCAAAATGACATTAAGTTGCTTGAACCTAGCTAAATTAGATCACATATTTAGAAGGATCATATGAACATGGCTATACGTTAGGATAAAACTCGACTTCATAACTCAACCAAAATACTTCATGACGGGTTCACCAGTAGACATAGCGTCTAGATTAAGGTAAAATTGTTATGTTATGACCTATGATACCACTCTAAGTAGGCTTAGCACACTTTCTCATGTCAAAATGACATTAAGTTGCTTGAACCTAGCTAAATGAGATCACATGTTTAGAAGGATCATATGAACATGGCGATACGTTAGGATAAAACTCGACTTCATAACTCAACCAAAATACGTCATGACGGGTTCACCAGTAGACATAGCGTCTAGATTAAGGTAAAATTGTTATGTTAAGACCTATGATACCACTCTAAGTAGGCTTAGCGCAGTTTCTCATGTCAAAATGACATTAAGTTGCTTGAACCTAGCTAAATGAGATCACATGTTTCAAAGGATCATATGAACATGGCTATACGTTAGGATAAAACTCGACTTCATAACTCAACCAAAATACGTCATGACGGGTTCACCAGTAGACATAGCGTCTAGATTAAGGTAAAATTGTTATGTTAAGACCTATGATACCACTCTAAGTAGGCTTAGCACACTTTCTCATGTCAAAATGACATTAAGTTGCTTGAACCTAGCTAAATGAGATCACATGTTTAGAAGGATCATATGAACATGGCGATACGTTAGGATAAAACTCGACTTCATAACTCAACCAAAATACGTCATGACGGGTTCACCAGTAGACATAGCGTCTAGATTAAGGTAAAATTGTTATGTTAAGACCTATGATACCACTCTAAGTAGGCTTAGCGCAGTTTCTCATGTCAAAATGACATTAAGTTGCTTGAACCTAGCTAAATGAGATCACATGTTTCAAAGGATCATATGAACATGGCTATACGTTAGGATAAAACTCGACTTCATAACTCAACCAAAATACGTCATGACGGGTTCACCAGTAGACATAGCGTCTAGATTAAGGTAAAATTGTTATGTTAAGACCTATGATACCACTCTAAGTAGGCTTAGCGCACTTTCTCATGTCAAAATGACATTAAGTTGCTTGAACCTAGCTAAATGAGATCACATGTTTAGAAGGATCATATGAACATGGCGATACGTTAGGATAAAACTCGACTTCATAACTCAACCAAAATACGTCATGACGGGTTCACCAGTAGACATAGCGTCTAGATTAAGGTAAAATTGTTATGTTAAGACCTATGATACCACTCTAAGTAGGCTTAGCGCAGTTTCTCATGTCAAAATGACATTAAGTTGCTTGAACCTAGCTAAATGAGATCACATGTTTCAAAGGATCATATGAACATGGCTATACGTTAGGATAAAACTCGACTTCATAACTCAACCAAAATACGTCATGACGGGTTCACCAGTAGACATAGCGTCTAGATTAAGGTAAAATTGTTATGTTAAGACCTATGATACCACTCTAAGTTGGCTTAGCGCACTTTCTCATGTCAAAATGACATTAAGTTGCTTGAACCTAGCTAAATGAGATCACATATTTAGAAGGATCATATGAACATGGCTATACGTTAGGATAAAACTCGACTTCATAACTCAACCAAAATACTTCATGACGGGTTCACCAGTAGACATAGCGTCTAGATTAAGGTAAAATTGTTATGTTATGACCTATGATACCACTCTAAGTAGGCTTAGCACACTTTCTCATGTCAAAATGACATTAAGTCGCTTGAACCTAGCTAAATGAGATCACATGTTTAGAAGGATCATATGAACATGGCGATACGTTAGGATAAAACTCGACTTCATAACTCAACCAAAATACTTCATGACGGGTTCACCAGTAGACATAGCGTCTAGATTAAGGTAAAATTGTTATGTTAAGACCTATGATACCACTCTAAGTAGGCTTAGCGCAGTTTCTCATGTCAAAATGACATTAAGTTGCTTGAACCTAGCTAAATGAGATCACATGTTTCAAAGGATCATATGAACATGGCTATACGTTAGGATAAAACTCGACTTCATAACTCAACCAAAATACGTCATGACGGGTTCACCAGTAGACATAGCGTCTAGATTAAGGTAAAATTGTTATGTTAAGACCTATGATACCACTCTAAGTTGGCTTAGCACAGTTTCTCATGTCAAAATGACATTAAGTTGCTTGAACCTAGCTAAATGAGATCACATGTTTCAAAGGATCATATGAACATGGCTATACGTTAGGATAAAACTCGACTTCATAACTCAACCAAAATACGTCATGACGGGTTCACCAGTAGACATAGCGTCTAGATTAAGGTAAAATTGTTATGTTAAGACCTATGATACCACTCTAAGTTGGCTTAGCGCACTTTCTCATGTCAAAATGACATTAAGTTGCTTGAACCTAGCTAAATGAGATCACATATTTAGAAGGATCATATGAACATGGCTATACGTTAGGATAAAACTCGACTTCATAACTCAACCAAAATACTTCATGACGGGTTCACCAGTAGACATAGCGTCTAGATTAAGGTAAAATTGTTATGTTATGACCTATGATACCACTCTAAGTAGGCTTAGCACACTTTCTCATGTCAAAATGACATTAAGTTGCTTGAACCTAGCTAAATGAGATCACATGTTTAGAAGGATCATATGAACATGGCGATACGTTAGGATAAAACTCGACTTCATAACTCAACCAAAATACGTCATGACGGGTTCACCAGTAGACATAGCGTCTAGATTAAGGTAAAATTGTTATGTTAAGACCTATGATACCACTCTAAGTAGGCTTAGCGCAGTTTCTCATGTCAAAATGACATTAAGTTGCTTGAACCTAGCTAAATGAGATCACATGTTTCAAAGGATCATATGAACATGGCTATACGTTAGGATAAAACTCGACTTCATAACTCAACCAAAATACGTCATGACGGGTTCACCAGTAGACATAGCGTCTAGATTAAGGTAAAATTGTTATGTTAAGACCTATGATACCACTCTAAGTAGGCTTAGCACACTTTCTCATGTCAAAATGACATTAAGTTGCTTGAACCTAGCTAAATGAGATCACATGTTTAGAAGGATCATATGAACATGGCGATACGTTAGGATAAAACTCGACTTCATAACTCAACCAAAATACGTCATGACGGGTTCACCAGTAGACATAGCGTCTAGATTAAGGTAAAATTGTTATCTTAAGACCTATGATACCACTCTAAGTAGGCTTAGCGCAGTTTCTCATGTCAAAATGACATTAAGTTGCTTGAACCTAGCTAAATGAGATCACATGTTTCAAAGGATCATATGAACATGGCTATACGTTAGGATAAAACTCGACTTCATAACTCAACCAAAATACGTCATGACGGGTTCACCAGTAGACATAGCGTCTAGATTAAGGTAAAATTGTTATGTTAAGACCTATGATACCACTCTAAGTTGGCTTAGCGCACTTTCTCATGTCAAAATGACATTAAGTTGCTTGAACCTAGCTAAATGAGATCACATATTTAGAAGGATCATATGAACATCGCTATACGTTAGGATAAAACTCGACTTCATAACTCAACCAAAATACTTCATGACGGGTTCACCAGTAGACATAGCGTCTAGATTAAGGTAAAATTGTTATGTTATGACCTATGATACCACTCTAAGTAGGCTTAGCACACTTTCTCATGTCAAAATGACATTAAGTTGCTTGAACCTAGCTAAATGAGATCACATGTTTAGAAGGATCATATGAACATGGCGATACGTTAGGATAAAACTCGACTTCATAACTCAACCAAAATACGTCATGACGGGTTCACCAGTAGACATAGCGTCTAGATTAAGGTAAAATTGTTATGTTAAGACCTATGATACCACTCTAAGTAGGCTTAGCGCAGTTTCTCATGTCAAAATGACATTAAGTTGCTTGAACCTAGCTAAATGAGATCACATGTTTCAAAGGATCATATGAACATGGCTATACGTTAGGATAAAACTCGACTTCATAACTCAACCAAAATACGTCATGACGGGTTCACCAGTAGACATAGCGTCTAGATTAAGATAAAATTGTTATGTTAAGACCTATGATACCACTCTAAGTTGGCTTAGCACAGTTTCTCATGTCAAAATGACATTAAGTTGCTTGAACCTAGCTAAATGAGATCACATGTTTCAAAGGATCATATGAACATGGCTATACGTTAGGATAAAACTCGACTTCATAACTCAACCAAAATACGTCATGACGGGTTCACCAGTAGACATAGCGTCTAGATTAAGGTAAAATTGTTATGTTAAGACCTATGATACCACTCTAAGTTGGCTTAGCACTCTTTCTCATGTCAAAATGACATTAGGTTGCTTGAACCTAGCTAAAAGAGATCACATGTTTAGAAGGATCATATGAACATGGCTATACGTTAGGATAAAACTCGACTTCATAACTCAACCAAAATACTTCATGACGGGTTCACCAGTAGACATAGCGTCTAGATTAAGGTAAAATTGTTATGTTATGACCTATGATACCACTCTAAGTAGGCTTAGCACACTTTCTCATGTCAAAATGACATTAAGTTGCTTGAACCTAGCTAAATGAGATCACATGTTTAGAAGGATCATATGAACATGGCGATACGTTAGGATAAAACTCGACTTCATAACTCAACCAAAATACTTCATGACGGGTTCACCAGTAGACATAGCGTCTAGATTAAGGTAAAATTGTTATGTTAAGACCTATGATACCACTCTAAGTAGGCTTAGCGCAGTTTCTCATGTCAAAATGACATTAAGTTGCTTGAACCTAGCTAAATGAGATCACATGTTTCAAAGGATCATATGAACATGGCTATACGTTAGGATAAAACTCGACTTCATAACTCAACCAAAATACGTCATGACGGGTTCACTAGTAGACATAGCGTCTAGATTAAGGTAAAATTGTTATGTTAAGACCTATGATACCACTCTAAGTTGGCTTAGCACAGTTTCTCATGTCAAAATGACATTAAGTTGCTTGAACCTAGCTAAATGAGATCACATGTTTCAAAGGATCATATGAACATGGCTATACGTTAGGATAAAACTCGACTTCATAACTCAACCAAAATACGTCATGACGGGTTCACCAGTAGACATAGCGTCTAGATTAAGGTAAAATTGTTATGTTAAGACCTATGATACCACTCTAAGTTGGCTTAGCACTCTTTCTCATGTCCAAATGACATTAGGTTGCTTGAACCTAGCTAAAAGAGATCACATGTTTAGAAGGATCATATGAACATGGCTATACGTTAGGATAAAACTCGACTTCATAACTCAACCAAAATACTTCATGACGGGTTCACCAGTAGACATAGCGTCTAGATTAAGGTAAAATTGTTATGTTATGACCTATGATACCACTCTAAGTAGGCTTAGCACACTTTCTCATGTCAAAATGACATTAAGTTGCTTGAACCTAGCTAAATGAGATCACATGTTTAGAAGGATCATATGAACATGGCGATACGTTAGGATAAAACTCGACTTCATAACTCAACCAAAATACTTCATGACGGGTTCACCAGTAGACATAGCGTCTAGATTAAGGTAAAATTGTTATGTTAAGACCTATGATACCACTCTAAGTAGGCTTAGCGCAGTTTCTCATGTCAAAATGACATTAAGTTGCTTGAACCTAGCTAAATGAGATCACATGTTTCAAAGGATCATATGAAAATGGCTATACGTTAGGATAAAACTCGACTTCATAACTCAACCAAAATACGTCATGACGGGTTCACCAGTAGACATAGCGTCTAGATTAAGGTAAAATTGTTATGTTAAGACCTATGATACCACTCTAAGTTGGCTTAGCACAGTTTCTCATGTCAAAATGACATTAAGTTGCTTGAACCTAGCTAAATGAGATCACATGTTTAGAAGGATCATATGAACATGGCGATACGTTAGGATAAAACTCGACTTCATAACTCGACCAAAATACGTCATGACGGGTTCACCAGTAGACATAGCGTCTAGATTAAGGTAAAATTGTTATGTTAAGACCTATGATACCACTCTAAGTAGGCTTAGCGCAGTTTCTCATGTCAAAATGACATTAAGTTGCTTGAACCTAGCTAAATGAGATCACATGTTTCAAAGGATCATATGAACATGGCTATACGTTAGGATAAAACTCGACTTCATAACTCAACCAAAATACGTCATGACGGGTTCACCAGTAGACATAGCGTCTAGATTAAGGTAAAATTGTTATGTTAAGACCTATGATACCACTCTAAGTTGGCTTAGCACAGTTTCTCATGTCAAAATGACATTAAGTTGCTTGAACCTAGCTAAATGAGATCACATGTTTCAAAGGATCATATGAACATGGCTATACGTTAGGATAAAACTCGACTTCATAACTCAACCAAAATACGTCATGATGGGTTCACCAGTAGACATAGCGTCTAGATTAAGGTAAAATTGTTATGTTAAGACCTATGATACCACTCTAAGTTGGCTTAGCACTCTTTCTCATGTCAAAATGACATTAGGTTGCTTGAACCTAGCTAAAAGAGATCACATGTTTAGAAGGATCATATGAACATGGCTATACGTTAGGATAAAACTCGACTTCATAACTCAACCAAAATACTTCATGACGGGTTCACCAGTAGACATAGCGTCTAGATTAAGGTAAAATTGTTATGTTATGACCTATGATACCACTCTAAGTAGGCTTAGCACACTTTCTCATGTCAAAATGACATTAAGTTGCTTGAACCTAGCTAAATGAGATCACATGTTTAGAAGGATCATATGAACATGGCGATACGTTAGGATAAAACTCGACTTCATAACTTAACCAAAATACTTCATGACGGGTTCACCAGTAGACATAGCGTCTAGATTAAGGTAAAATTGTTATGTTAAGACCTATGATACCACTCTAAGTAGGCTTAGCGCAGTTTCTCATGTCAAAATGACATTAAGTTGCTTGAACCTAGCTAAATGAGATCACATGTTTCAAAGGATCATATGAACATGGCTATACGTTAGGATAAAACTCGACTTCATAACTCAACCAAAATACGTCATGACGGGTTCACTAGTAGACATAGCGTCTAGATTAAGGTAAAATTGTTATGTTAAGACCTATGATACCACTCTAAGTTGGCTTAGCACAGTTTCTCATGTCAAAATGACATTAAGTTGCTTGAACCTAGCTAAATGAGATCACATGTTTCAAAGGATCATATGAACATGGCTATACGTTAGGATAAAACTCGACTTCATAACTCAACCAAAATACGTCATGACGGGTTCACCAGTAGACATAGCGTCTAGATTAAGGTAAAATTGTTATGTTAAGACCTATGATACCACTCTAAGTTGGCTTAGCACTCTTTCTCATGTCCAAATGACATTAGGTTGCTTGAACCTAGCTAAAAGAGATCACATGTTTAGAAGGATCATATGAACATGGCTATACGTTAGGATAAAACTCGACTTCATAACTCAACCAAAATACTTCATGACGGGTTCACCAGTAGACATAGCGTCTAGATTAAGGTAAAATTGTTATGTTATGACCTATGATACCACTCTAAGTTGGCTTAGCACACTTTCTCATGTCAAAATGACATTAAGTTGCTTGAACCTAGCTAAATGAGATCACATGTTTAGAAGGATCATATGAACATGGCGATACGTTAGGATAAAACTCGACTTCATAACTCAACCAAAATACTTCATGACGGGTTCACCAGTAGACATAGCGTCTAGATTAAGGTAAAATTGTTATGTTAAGACCTATGATACCACTCTAAGTAGGCTTAGCGCAGTTTCTCATGTCAAAATGACATTAAGTTGCTTGAACCTAGCTAAATGAGATCACATGTTTCAAAGGATCATATGAACATGGCTATACGTTAGGATAAAACTCGACTTCATAACTCAACCAAAATACGTCATGACGGGTTCACCAGTAGACATAGCGTCTAGATTAAGGTAAAATTGTTATGTTAAGACCTATGATACCACTCTAAGTTGGCTTAGCACAGTTTCTCATGTCAAAATGACATTAAGTTGCTTGAACCTAGCTAAATGAGATCACATGTTTCAAAGGATCATATGAACATGGCTATACGTTAGGATAAAACTCGACTTCATAACTCAACCAAAATACGTCATGATGGGTTCACCAGTAGACATAGCGTCTAGATTAAGGTAAAATTGTTATGTTAAGACCTATGATACCACTCTAAGTTGGCTTAGCACTCTTTCTCATGTCAAAATGACATTAGGTTGCTTGAACCTAGCTAAAAGAGATCACATGTTTAGAAGGATCATATGAACATGGCTATACGTTAGGATAAAACTCGACTTCATAACTCAACCAAAATACTTCATGACGGGTTCACCAGTAGACATAGCGTCTAGATTAAGGTAAAATTGTTATGTTATGACCTATGATACCACTCTAAGTAGGCTTAGCACACTTTCTCATGTCAAAATGACATTAAGTTGCTTGAACCTAGCTAAATGAGATCACATGTTTAGAAGGATCATATGAACATGGCGATACGTTAGGATAAAACTCGACTTCATAACTCAACCAAAATACTTCATGACGGGTTCACCAGTAGACATAGCGTCTAGATTAAGGTAAAATTGTTATGTTAAGACCTATGATACCACTCTAAGTAGGCTTAGCGCAGTTTCTCATGTCAAAATGACATTAAGTTGCTTGAACCTAGCTAAATGAGATCACATGTTTCAAAGGATCATATGAACATGGCTATACGTTAGGATAAAACTCGACTTCATAACTCAACCAAAATACGTCATGACGGGTTCACTAGTAGACATAGCGTCTAGATTAAGGTAAAATTGTTATGTTAAGACCTATGATACCACTCTAAGTTGGCTTAGCACAGTTTCTCATGTCAAAATGACATTAAGTTGCTTGAACCTAGCTAAATGAGATCACATGTTTCAAAGGATCATATGAACATGGCTATACGTTAGGATAAAACTCGACTTCATAACTCAACCAAAATACGTCATGACGGGTTCACCAGTAGACATAGCGTCTAGATTAAGGTAAAATTGTTATGTTAAGACCTATGATACCACTCTAAGTTGGCTTAGCACTCTTTCTCATGTCCAAATGACATTAGGTTGCTTGAACCTAGCTAAAAGAGATCACATGTTTAGAAGGATCATATGAACATGGCTATACGTTAGGATAAAACTCGACTTCATAACTCAACCAAAATACTTCATGACGGGTTCACCAGTAGACATAGCGTCTAGATTAAGGTAAAATTGTTATGTTATGACCTATGATACCACTCTAAGTAGGCTTAGCACACTTTCTCATGTCAAAATGACATTAAGTTGCTTGAACCTAGCTAAATGAGATCACATGTTTAGAAGGATCATATGAACATGGCGATACGTTAGGATAAAACTCGACTTCATAACTCAACAAAAATACTTCATGACGGGTTCACCAGTAGACATAGCGTCTAGATTAAGGTAAAATTGTTATGTTAAGACCTATGATACCACTCTAAGTAGGCTTAGCGCAGTTTCTCATGTCAAAATGACATTAAGTTGCTTGAACCTAGCTAAATGAGATCACATGTTTCAAAGGATCATATGAACATGGCTATACGTTAGGATAAAACTCGACTTCATAACTCAACCAAAATACGTCATGACGGGTTCACCAGTAGACATAGCGTCTAGATTAAGGTAAAATTGTTATGTTAAGACCTATGATACCACTCTAAGTTGGCTTAGCACAGTTTCTCATGTCAAAATGACATTAAGTTGCTTGAACCTAGCTAAATGAGATCACATGTTTCAAAGGATCATATGAACATGGCTATACATTAGGATAAAACTCGACTTCATAACTCAACCAAAATACGTCATGACGGGTTCACCAGTAGACATAGCGTCTAGATTAAGGTAAAATTGTTATGTTAAGACCTATGATACCACTCTAAGTTGGCTTAGCGCACTTTCTCATGTCAAAATGACATTAAGTTGCTTGAACCTAGCTAAATGAGATCACATATTTAGAAGGAACATATGAACATGGCTATACGTTAGGATAAAACTCGACTTCATAACTCAACCAAAATACTTCATGACGGGTTCACTAGTAGACATAGCGTCTAGATTAAGGTAAAATTGTTATGTTATGACCTATGATACCACTCTAAGTAGGCTTAGCACACTTTCTCATGTCAAAATGACATTAAGTTGCTTGAACCTAGCTAAATGAGATCACATGTTTAGAAGGATCATATGAACATGGCGATACGTTAGGATAAAACTCGACTTCATAACTCAACCAAAATACGTCATGACGGGTTCACCAGTAGACATAGCGTCTAGATTAAGGTAAAATTGTTATGTTAAGACCTATGATACCACTCTAAGTAGGCTTAGCGCAGTTTCTCATGTCAAAATGACATTAAGTTGCTTGAACCTAGCTAAATGAGATCACATGTTTCAAAGGATCATATGAACATGGCTATACGTTAGGATAAAACTCGACTTCATAACTCAACCAAAATACTTCATGACGGGTTCACCAGTAGACATAGCGTCTAGATTAAGGTAAAATTGTTATGTTATGACCTATGATACCACTCTAAGTAGGCTTAGCACAGTTTCTCATGTCAAAATGACATTAAGTTGCTTGAACCTAGCTAAATGAGATCACATGTTTCAAAGGATCATATGAACATGGCTATACGTTAGGATAAAACTCGACTTCATAACTCAACCAAAATACGTCATGACGGGTTCACCAGTAGACATAGCGTCTAGATTAAGGTAAAATTGTTATGTTAAGACCTATGATACCACTCTAAGTTGGCTTAGCACAGTTTCTCATGTCAAAATGACATTAAGTTGCTTGAACCTAGCTAAATGAGATCACATGTTTCAAAGGATCATATGAACATGGCTATACGTTAGGATAAAACTCGACTTCATAACTCAACCAAAATACGTCATGACGGGTTCACCAGTAGACATAGCGTCTAGATTAAGGTAAAATTGTTATGTTAAGACCTATGATACCACTCTAAGTTGGCTTAGCGCACTTTCTCATGTCAAAATGACATTAAGTTGCTTGAACCTAGCTAAATGAGATCACATATTTAGAAGGATCATATGAACATGGCTATACGTTAGGATAAAACTCGACTTCATAACTCAACCAAAATACGTCATGACGGGTTCACCAGTAGACATAGCGTCTAGATTAAGGTAAAATTGTTATGTTAAGACCTATGATACCACTCTAAGTTGGCTTAGCGCACTTTCTCATGTCAAAATGACATTAAGTTGCTTGAACCTAGCTAAATGAGATCACATATTTAGAAGGATCATATGAACATGGCTATACGTTAGGATAAAACTAGACTTCATAACTCAACCAAAATAGTTCATGACGGGTTCACCTTTAGATATAGCGTCTAGATTAAGGTAAAATCATTATGTTAAGACCTATGATACCACTCTAAGTTGGCTTAGCACTCTTTCTCATGTCAAAATGACATTAAGTTGCTTGAACCTAGCTAAATGAGATCACATGTTTAGAAGGATCATATGAACATGGCGATACGTTAGGATAAAACTCGACTTCATAACTCAACCAAAATACGTCATGACGGGTTCACCAGTAGACATAGCGTCTAGATTAAGGTAAAATTGTTATGTTATGACCTATGATACCACTCTAAGTAGGCTTAGCACAGTTTCTCATGTCAAAATGACATTAAGTTGCTTGAACCTAGCTAAATGAGATCACATGTTTCAAAGGATCATATGAACATGGCTATACGTTAGGATAAAACTCGACTTCATAACTCAACCAAAATACGTCATGACGGGTTCACCAGTAGACATAGCGTCTAGATTAAGGTAAAATTGTTATGTTAAGACCTATGATACCACTCTAAGTTGGCTTAGCGCACTTTCTCATGTCAAAATGACATTAAGTTGCTTGAACCTAGCTAAATGAGATCACATGTTTCAAAGGATCATATGAACATGGCTATACGTTAGGATAAAACTCGACTTCATAACTCAACCAAAATACGTCATGACGGGTTCACCAGTAGACATAGCGTCTAGATTAAGGTAAAATTGTTATGTTAAGACCTATGATACCACTCTAAGTTGGCTTAGCGCACTTTCTCATGTCAAAATGACATTAAGTTGCTTGAACCTAGCTAAATGAGATCACATATTTAGAAGGATCATATGAACATGGCTATACGTTAGGATAAAACTAGACTTCATAACTCAACCAAAATACTTCATGACGGGTTCACCAGTAGACATAGCGTCTAGATTAAGGTATAATTGTTATGTTATGACCTATAATACCACTCTAAGTAGGCTTAGCACACTTTCTCATGTCAAAATGACATTAAGTTGCTTGAACCTAGCTAAATGAGATCACATGTTTAGAAGGATCATATGAACATGGCGATACGTTAGGATAAAACTCGACTTCATAACTCAACCAAAATACGTCATGACGGGTTCACCAGTAGACATAGCGTCTAGATTAAGGTAAAATTGTTATGTTAAGACCTATGATACCACTCTAAGTAGGCTTAGCGCAGTTTCTCATGTCAAAATGACATTAAGTTGCTTGAACCTAGCTAAATGAGATCACATATTTCAAAGGATCATATGAACATGGCTATACGTTAGGATAAAACTCGACTTCATAACTCAACCAAAATACGTCATGACGGGTTCACCAGTAGACATAGCGTCTAGATTAAGGTAAAATTGTTATGTTAAGACCTATGATACCACTCTAAGTTGGCTTAGCACAGTTTCTCATGTCAAAATGACATTAAGTTGCTTGAACCTAGCTAAATGAGATCACATGTTTCAAAGGATCATATGAACATGGCTATACGTTAGGATAAAACTCGACTTCATAACTCAACCAAAATACGTCATGACGGGTTCACCAGTAGACATAGCGTCTAGATTAAGGTAAAATTGTTATGTTAAGACCTATGATACCACTCTAAGTTGGCTTAGCACTCTTTCTCATGTCAAAATGACATTAGGTTGCTTGAACCTAGCTAAAAGAGATCACATGTTTAGAAGGATAATATTAACATGGCTAGACGTTAGGATAAAACTCGACTTCATAACTCAACCAAAATAGTTCATGACGGGTTCACCTTTAGATATAGCGTCTAGATTAAGGTAAAATCATTATGTTAAGACCTATGATACCACTCTAAGTTGGCTTAGCACTCTTTCTCATGTCAAAATGACATTAAGTTGCTTGAACCTAGCTAAATGAGATCACATGTTTAGAAGGATCATATGAACATGGCGATACGTTAGGATAAAACTCGACTTCATAACTCAACCAAAATACGTCATGACGGGTTCACCAGTAGACATAGCGTCTAGATTAAGGTAAAATTGTTATGTTAAGACCTATGATACCACTCTAAGTTGACTTAGCACAGTTTCTCATGTCAAAATGACATTAAGTTGCTTGAACCTAGCTAAATGAGATCACATGTTTCAAAGGATCATATGAACATGGCTATACGTTAGGATAAAACTCGACTTCATAACTCAACCAAAATACGTCATGACGGGTTCACCAGTAGACATAGCGTCTAGATTAAGGTAAAATTGTTATGTTAAGACCTATGATACCACTCTAAGTTGGCTTAGCACTCTTTCTCATGTCAAAATGACATTAGGTTGCTTGAACCTAGCTAAAAGAGATCACATGTTTAGAAGGATCATATGAACATGGCTATACGTTAGGATAAAACTCGACTTCATAACTCAACCAAAATAGTTCATGACGGGTTCACCAGTAGACATAGCGTCTAGATTAAGGTAAAATTGTTATGTTAAGACCTATGATACCACTCTAAGTTGGCTTAGCGCACTTTCTCATGTCAAAATGACATTAAGTTGCTTGAACCTAGCTAAATGAGATCACATATTTAGAAGGATCATATGAACATGGCTATACGTTAGGATAAAACTCGACTTCATAACTCAACCAAAATACTTCATGACGGGTTCACCAGTAGACATAGCGTCTAGATTAAGGTAAAATTGTTATGTTATGACCTATGATACCACTCTAAGTAGGCTTAGCGCAGTTTCTCATGTCAAAATGACATTAAGTTGCTTGAACCTAGCTAAATGAGATCACATGTTTCAAAGGATCATATGAACATGGCTATACGTTAGGATAAAACTCGACTTCATAACTCAACCAAAATACGTCATGACGGGTTCACCAGTAGACATAGCGTCTAGATTAAGGTAAAATTGTTATGTTAAGACCTATGATACCACTCTAAGTTGGCTTAGCACTCTTTCTCATGTCAAAATGACATTAGGTTGCTTGAACCTAGCTAAAAGAGATCACATGTTTAGAAGGATCATATGAACATGGCTATACGTTAGGATAAAACTCGACTTCATAACTCAACCAAAATAGTTCATGACGGGTTCACCAGTAGACATAGCGTCTAGATTAAGGTAAAATTGTTATGTTAAGACCTATGATACCACTCTAAGTTGGCTTAGCGCAGTTTCTCATGTCAAAATGACATTAAGTTGCTTGAACCTAGCTAAATGAGATCACATGTTTCAAAGGATCATATGAACATGGCTATACGTTAGGATAAAACTCGACTTCATAACTCAACCAAAATACTTCATGACGGGTTCACCAGTAGACATAGCGTCTAGATTAAGGTAAAATTGTTATGTTATGACCTATGATACCACTCTAAGTAGGCTTAGCACAGTTTCTCATGTCAAAATGACATTAAGTTGCTTGAACCTAGCTAAATGAGATCACATGTTTCAAAGGATCATATGAACATGGCTATACGTTAGGATAAAACTCGACTTCATAACTCAACCAAAATACGTCATGACGGGTTCACCAGTAGACATAGCGTCTAGATTAAGGTAAAATTGTTATGTTAAGACCTATGATACCACTCTAAGTTGGCTTAGCACAGTTTCTCATGTCAAAATGACATTAAGTTGCTTGAACCTAGCTAAATGAGATCACATGTTTCAAAGGATCATATGAACATGGCTATACGTTAGGATAAAACTCGACTTCATAACTCAACCAAAATACGTCATGACGGGTTCACCAGTAGACATAGCGTCTAGATTAAGGTAAAATTGTTATGTTATGACCTATGATACCACTCTAAGTAGGCTTAGCACACTTTCTCATGTCAAAATGACATTAAGTTGCTTGAACCTAGCTAAATGAGATCACATGTTTAGAAGGATCATATGAACATGGCGATACGTTAGGATAAAACTCGACTTCATAACTCAACCAAAATACGTCATGACGGGTTCACCAGTAGACATAGCGTCTAGATTAAGGTAAAATTGTTATGTTAAGACCTATGATACCACTCTAAGTAGGCTTAGCGCAGTTTCTCATGTCAAAATGACATTAAGTTGCTTGAACCTAGCTAAATGAGATCACATGTTTCAAAGGATCATATGAACATGGCTATACGTTAGGATAAAACTCGACTTCATAACTCAACCAAAATACTTCATGACGGGTTCACCAGTAGACATAGCGTCTAGATTAAGGTAAAATTGTTATGTTATGACCTATGATACCACTCTAAGTAGGCTTAGCACAGTTTCTCATGTCAAAATGACATTAAGTTGCTTGAACCTAGCTAAATGAGATCTTATGTTTAGAAGGATCATATGAACATGGCGATACGTTAGGATAAAACTCGACTTCATAACTCAACCAAAATACTTCATGACGGGTTCACCAGTAGACATAGCGTCTAGATTAAGGTAAAATTGTTATGTTAAGACCTATGATACCACTCTAAGTAGGCTTAGCGCAGTTTCTCATGTCAAAATGACATTAAGTTGCTTGAACCTAGCTAAATGAGATCACATGTTTCAAAGGATCATATGAACATGGCTATACGTTAGGATAAAACTCGACTTCATAACTCAACCAAAATACGTCATGACGGGTTCACCAGTAGACATAGCGTCTAGATTAAGGTAAAATTGTTATGTTAAGACCTATGATACCACTCTAAGTTGGCTTAGCACAGTTTCTCATGTCAAAATGACATTAAGTTGCTTGAACCTAGCTAAATGAGATCACATGTTTCAAAGGATCATATGAACATGGCTATACGTTAGGATAAAACTCGACTTCATAACTCAACCAAAATACGTCATGACGGGTTCACCAGTAGACATAGCGTCTAGATTAAGGTAAAATTGTTATGTTAAGACCTATGATACCACTCTAAGTTGGCTTAGCGCACTTTCTCATGTCAAAATGACATTAAGTTGCTTGAACCTAGCTAAATGAGATCACATATTTAGAAGGATCATATGAACATGGCTATACGTTAGGATAAAACTAGACTTCATAACTCAACCAAAATACTTCATGACGGGTTCACCAGTAGACATAGCGTCTAGATTAAGGTATAATTGTTATGTTATGACCTATAATACCACTCTAAGTAGGCTTAGCACACTTTCTCATGTCAAAATGACATTAAGTTGCTTGAACCTAGCTAAATGAGATCACATGTTTAGAAGGATCATATGAACATGGCGATACGTTAGGATAAAACTCGACTTCATAACTCAATCAAAATACGTCATGACGGGTTCACCAGTAGACATAGCGTCTAGATTAAGGTAAAATTGTTATGTTAAGACCTATGATACCACTCTAAGTAGGCTTAGCGCAGTTTCTCATGTCAAAATGACATTAAGTTGCTTGAACCTAGCTAAATGAGATCACATGTTTCAAAGGATCATATGAACGTGGCTATACGTTAGGATAAAACTCGACTTCATAACTCAACCAAAATACGTCATGACGGGTTCACCAGTAGACATAGCGTCTAGATTAAGGTAAAATTGTTATGTTAAGACCTATGATACCACTCTAAGTTGGCTTAGCGCAGTTTCTCATGTCAAAATGACATTAAGTTGCTTGAACCTAGCTAAATGAGATCACATGTTTCAAAGGATCATATGAACATGGCTATACGTTAGGATAAAACTCGACTTCATAACTCAACCAAAATACGTCATGACGGGTTCACCAGTAGACATAGCGTCTAGATTAAGGTAAAATTGTTATGTTAAGACCTATGATACCACTCTAAGTTGGCTTAGCGCACTTTCTCATGTCAAAATGACATTAAGTTGCTTGAACCTAGCTAAATGAGATCACATATTTAGAAGGAACATATGAACATGGCTATACGTTAGGATAAAACTCGACTTCATAACTCAACCAAAATACTTCATGACGGGTTCACCAGTAGACATAGCGTCTAGATTAAGGTAAAATTGTTATGTTATGACCTATGATACCACTCTAAGTAGGCTTAGCACACTTTCTCATGTCAAAATGACATTAAGTTGCTTGAACCTAGCTAAATGAGATCACATGTTTAGAAGGATCATATGAACATGGCGATACGTTAGGATAAAACTCGACTTCATAACTCAACCAAAATACGTCATGACGGGTTCACCAGTAGACATAGCGTCTAGATTAAGGTAAAATTGTTATGTTAAGACCTATGATACCACTCTAAGTAGGCTTAGCGCAGTTTCTCATGTCAAAATGACATTAAGTTGCTTGAACCTAGCTAAATGAGATCACATGTTTCAAAGGATCATATGAACATGGCTATACGTTAGGATAAAACTCGACTTCATAACTCAACCAAAATACTTCATGACGGGTTCACCAGTAGACATAGCGTCTAGATTAAGGTAAAATTGTTATGTTATGACCTATGATACCACTCTAAGTAGGCTTAGCACAGTTTCTCATGTCAAAATGACATTAAGTTGCTTGAACCTAGCTAAATGAGATCACATGTTTGAAAGGATCATATGAACATGGCTATACGTTAGGATAAAACTCGACTTCATAACTCAACCAAAATACGTCATGACGGGTTCACCAGTAGACATAGCGTCTAGATTAAGTC
>JAKUCM010006098.1:0-39741 GCA_023374145.1 Lepidium sativum
AATTGCTTATGGAAATGTTCATGAACCATCCTGCGCAGCTAAGTAATGCAGCCGAGCAACCACAATCTCATCAACCAACCACTGGTGATTCCACCGTTTCTGCTGCTCCAACCCCAAGCATTGACGTCCCTGTTACTAATCCAAACCCTACCAATAACATCTAGTTCCATTAGGGTTTTAAGAGTTTCAAGTTTTATTTTGTTATTATTATGGCTTTTAATGTTGGATTTGGCCACTCCTGTTTTAGAGTTTTAGATATGTTATTTCAATGCTTAATCTATGTTGTTTTCAAATTAATGCAACGTTTTACTTAAATCTTTCTTCAATATTATGGTCAAAGAGTTTTACGCCAAATTAATAATTGAATAGTTATACGTGTCAAGCACACACAAAATTAAACTATTTTAAAATATTATATACATTTAATGTTGGATTTGGCTACTCCCCTTTTTAATTTATATCACTTGAATGTTTCATCAATGTCGATTTTCAAATTAATACAATATTTATTTATATCTCTTTTCAATCTTATATTTACACAGTTTTCTGCATCCAAATTTCTAACAGAATGATTATTCGTCATGCAAAAAATATATATATATATATATATATAACATTCATTTAATGGTATGGACTTCGCTACACCTGCATGTTTTTGATTAAAATTTTTTTTATTTTTTGATTTGTGTTGTTTTCCAAATAATTAAAATATTTTATTTGAATCTATTTTTTTATTTTATATTTAAAAATTTTATGCGCTAAATTTATAATTAAATGATTATTTGTACCATACGCCAAATTTATAACTAAATTATAATCAGTGTCATGCGTCAAATTTATGATAGATGATTATTTATATCATGCGTCAAATCCATATCACATGAAAAAGACGAGGATCTGGACTGAGCGATCGACGGAGGTTCCCGTGAGAGATCAAGACGTCAGATTTCTGAGGGGTTCAGAGCTTCTGTCAGTTGGAGCGGCTTGTTTTTTGGCTAGAGGAGGCCTTGGGTTTCCTCTTTGGGGGATCTAGGGTTTTAAATCAAAATCACGGTAAGTTAGAAGAAGGTTTTCGTTTCGGAAGATTAGATCATGTTTTGGCCAGAGGGAGGAGTCGACGGATCTCGATTTGTATTTCTCAGCATCTCTGTTAGATCGACATCTAGTATCCCTTTAGGAGTTTTTTGTTCCAATCAGAGCTGAAGAGTTCTCTTGGTAAGTGTTATTATCCCTATCGTTAATCTTGTCTTGTGTAAGTGATGAGGCAACATATAGTCGATCTCTGGTCTGGAATTTCATCTTAAATGGGGATGAAGGGACGGGTTCCAAAACTGAGTTCCATCGGAATGGAGATCTTGTTTTGGAATATAAGGTCGATAACACTGGTTATATTAATCTCTTGGGTCAATATTGAGTATTCCCTGGGGAATGGAGAAGAATAATGTGATAACATTAACTTCACAATTTTTATCTCTGTGATGAACAATAGAGGGAAAATAGTAGTTCAGAATTTGGACCAGACATTTTCCCTTAGATACTACCACTTTGAATCTCTCTTTGTGAGGAGTGAATCATTTAGGGAGCGGCTAGATGTTACACGATTTTTCTGCTTTATAGGTCAAAAATATATTGTTATCAGTGTTGAGGTTGGATTAATAACTTATGTTATGCACAAACAGAAAGGTTCGAGAAGTAGTGGGCTGATCTTCTGTCTTGGCATGTGGGAATTTAAGAGGAAGAAATTCCTTAATTCTAGTTTCTGCTTTCTTGCAGGCTTCTCTAGGTACAGTGGTGAATATGGATCCATAGTTGTCCGACAAATAAAATTTCCAAAGGTATTAAGAACCAGAGGACTGCTTTGGCATCTTCAACAAATGGGGTTTGCAATGATAGTACGCAGTGGGAGAGGACTGTGGATCTGTTACAAGCTATGAGGATTTTCAAAAAACTTAAATCAATCTGGGTATACGAATAGGGATGTAAGGTATTCCACGTATTGTCTAAGGGCAAGAGTTTCTTTAGTCCTGGTTTATAACTCTTTTGAACCACATGGAGACTACTATCGAAAATGGCGTAGATTTGGATTAGAAAAAGCATTGGATAAACCTCGGTTATTTAAATTAATGACTTCGGTTATTTAAATTAATGACTTTGTATGGTTTGGTTATAGGGTTTCTTTGAAATCATTATTCATATGTGGAGGTTTTTTTAGGAGAAACCAAATCATACTATGTGGTCTTCGACTTATAGATTTGAATATATCTAAAATACAGGTTTTCAAATTTTTGCAGAAAGTTACGGGTTTCCTCTTGCGTACCGGAGTCAATATGTTTGGGCCGAAATTTATTCTGGTTCTAAGGCCAAGACTTCAAATTAGTTGGTTTATCAAAACTGTAAGTCTACAGGATGAACTTTCCACTCTCTGGATATTGTTTCATTTCGTTAATATTTTGGGTATAGGTTTCAATGCCATATGTACTGACACTGATAATGTTGATATAAAGGTTCAGATTCTGAGGTCATCTTCATTTAAGGGTGGCTTCAAAGAAAAGAGATTTCATATGGTTATGCACTGTAGGTATTTGGTACTCCTCCACTATCAAGGTTTCTGTTTTTCAGTTTCCACTTTTTGGAAACAAAAACATAATCTGAATAGGCTAGTGAGTTGCTCATTGCTATGTGGTGGGTCTTTGGGGTTACTAAACTGCTGTGGTCAGTTTTCATTGCCTAGAATAGGTATTCTCACAATTCATATAGTTATATCTGGATGGACTGGGGATACGTTGAGGCGCCAAGTATCTACACATGTGCTTTCTGTTTTGTTTTTGTTGTCTCTAAGACAATTTCGGGATCAGGGGTTGTTTATCTCTGAGGTTGGATATACTCTATTAGTCAGTGACTATAGGTTTATAAGCCGTGGTTACCGATTTATAAAGTTTACTTTGACCAAGATAAGTCTGTGGTTGCGTTTTACCATGATATTTTTCTGGTTTTTATTGTCAGGCGGTTTGCCCTTTGGTGGAGGGCAACAATGCCGGTGAAGGTATGCGGAGACTGTCAGAAAGGGGATACAGGAAGTTCCCTGGTTAGGGAAGAATTAAGAGGTAATTTACCTTACTTTATTCAAACATTAAGTATAAGAGATTGGAACAGTATAAGGATTTGGCAGATTTGGGTAAATAGATTTCTTAATTCAAGATCCTTTTATGAACCACAAATTCAAGTCTGGTTAGATAAGAGTGGAAGAATAGAATTAGGTTTCTCATTTTTCGAAATATCGAAGAATATTGATGCAATTAGTGAAATCTTCCTTTTTCGTTTTTTTGGGAATATTAACAGTTGTCGAACATATTATGTTATAATGACATTTTGCCAAAATTTATCTCTATAGTGGATTTTACAGATTTGGTCAATAAGTATGGGGGGCTAAAACCTAACCTAAAGAAGAGTATAAAAGTTTGGAAAATCAATAGAAGGATTACTCGCTTTCTTCTCTGGTTTTCTTGTTTGCTTAATATTTTAGAAATATCCTCTTATTGTTTTCTGATTGCGAGGATGTCACAGATGGCCCTTAATAAAAAAATTGGTGATGGGTCATCTCCTCCACCTCGTTTGAAGATCAAAATACCCAAGATTGACAATGCCGATCTCTTAGCTAGGAGTTCAAAGGTACTTATGGGAATGTGATTGAATCCACAGGTCCAGAATGTGGACACCTTTCTCGTCTGTATGCCTCAATTTTGGGGACTGGTGGGTAAGGTTAGTGGACTTAATTTGGGTCACGGTAGATTCCAATTTAAATTTGATTCTGAGATAGATTTAAAAGGAGTGCTGAAGTATAGTTCGACTAACTTTGATGGCTGGATGGTGTCTTACGTCCCCTGGAAAGCTCTAGCGGACGCTGATTATCCCAGTAACATCAGTCTTTGGATGCGGATTACGGGTCTGCTGTTTTAGTACAGAGTATAGGAGGTCTACAAATTAGTGGTGGGTTCCGTTGGCGAGATCATTCAGATCGACGTGAACAAGGGTAAGGTGTTGTTAAATTTACCTTCCTCTAAACCTCTGATATTTTCCTCCATTCTAGAATTTGAAGAAGGAAAGGAGTCCAAAGTAATGTTTGATTATAAGCGGCTAGAAGGATATTGTACCCTCTGTCACAATATGACGCATGCAGAAAGCGTATGCTATAAGGCAAAGAAAGAGGTACCACTCTTACCTAATTCAACCAAGAGTAAACATGGCTTGGCTGTAAGAAACCGGAGTTTCAAAGGAGCAGTAACAGGGGGAAATTGACAGCTGTATCACACCCAGCAACCGAGAGTTGCAGAGGGGTCAAAACGCCATTCCAATTTGGATCCTCTCACATATCAAACTCATAACAGCACTAATACTATTGAAGAGAGACATCCGGTTTCCCACTCTGCTAAGAAAGTTAGACGTCCTTTGTTCCACGAGGAGACTGAAACAATACCTTCCTTCGCGGGGAATATCTTAAGGACAGAGGCAACAGAAAATCTGGATCAGGTTTCTGACTCGGATTCGCTAAAGGTAGTAGAGAATAATTTGCAGGTGACTCTTGACATTGACAGTGAGCAAGAAAGGATTCTGGAGGATAATCTCGATTCTCTGGCCTTGGAAGCTGCTGTGGTGCAGGCTAGTGAATTATCTGGGGAAGAAATGGTAAAAGTACATGAGGAGTTGGCCCATCGTTTGCAGAAATGCAAAGAAGCTCGGTTCCAGAAACCGTCTGCTGGTAGGACTAAAATGAATTCGAGACCTTCCACTCCACTTAAGGGGGTAAAGTGCAAGAAGATGTTAGCCCTAGCTGCCATGTCTCCTCGCACTCTCAGCCGCGATAGTAAGACGACGAGCTATATCTCATTGGAGTCAAATGAGGACCAAATGAAACAGTAATATGTTGTGTCAAACAAAATCTCTGCTTGGTCAAATACTTGTTCCTCTTGTCTTATGCTTTGTTTTTCGATTTGAATTTCGTTTGTGTTTTAAGTTGGTTGGGTATTTCAATTCAAATAATTTTAAGTTTTGGGCCTTATCTTTATTGAGCCCAATAATAAAGATATGTCGGTTTATTAGTTCTTGTTGGACCAAAATTTCTATGTTCTGTTTCAATGGTTCTATATGGACTAAGACCCTCAAGAGGGTCACAATAAACTCTCATTTCTTCACAATTTTTCGAAGAGGAGGTAAATTTAAGTCGATCTATTTGGACCATTATAGTAGACTTGTGGCTATCAGATTGAGATCTATGATGCAATTTAATCAAAAAGATATTTCAATTTTTACAAATAATTTGGATAGCCTATGGGCTGAGCGTATGGGTTAATATAAGCATCAATATAGGTCAAAGTAAGGATTACATTTCATATAAACAATTCCTTTTTGACAAAAGTTGGATTCATAATCCCGGATTTAATGACATAATTGTGAAAAGTTGGAAAGGAACATCCTGTCATCGCAAATTATCTTTCTTGGGGAATATATTCTCTTGTCGTTAGGAAATTTCTCATTGGAGGAGAAAATGTTTTCCTTCCAAAAATAACAAAATCCAGGAACTAAAGAAGGCTATAGAGGATTACAAGAGTAGTAATACTATTGACAGCATAGTCTTGCAAGAGGCAAATGCGAGGCTTTACCAGGCTTACACCGAGGAGGAGATATACTGGAAACAAAAGATTCGGATTAAATGGCTCCGGGAAGGTGATGAAAATACTCATTTCTTCCATGCTTCGACTAAACAATGTCGACCAACGAATCGAATAGTTTGGTTATTAGACAAGGATGACATATGGCTAACAAAGGATGCGGATATTCAACTTGAAGCATCGACCTATTCCTACTTTGTACGGAGGTTCTTTTCTCCAAACTGCGGCAAGCTGAAGTTCGGGGACAACTAACGGGTATTTCAATTGCCCGGGCTAGCCCAAGGGTGTCTCACCTCCTTTTTGCGGACGACACTCTTTTCTTTAGTAAGGCTACAACTGTTGAAGCCTCGACTATACTTCGAATACTAAAGGAGTATGAGATGGTGTCGGGTCAACAGATCAATTTTGCCAAATCTTCCATACAGTTTGGTCATGCTGTACCGGAAACACATAAAATAGAACTACACCAGATTTTAGGGATCTCTAAAATAGGGGGTATGGGATCCTACTTAGGTATCCCAGAGGATATAAGCGGTGCGGAAACGAAAGTTTTTGCATTTGTACAAGAGAAACTCCAAGAACGAGTGAATAGTTGGTCTTCAAAATTTCTCTCTAAAGCGGGAAAAGAATTTTTGATTAAATCGGTTCTTACGGCTCTGCCCACATATGTAATGTCTTGTTACAGATTACCAAAAGGTGTGGTTAATAAGTTGAATTCGGCAATAGCCGATTTTTAGTGGTCAAATAATCATACCTCCAAAGGTATCCATTGGAAAAATTGGCAAAAACTTTGCTTACCGAAATCAGAGAGAGGCCTAGGTTTTCGTACATTAGAAACTTTTAACTATGCATTGTTGGCTAAAAAATTATGGAGATTAATTGAAGCACCTGATTCTCTATTGGCAAGAGAGATGAAAGGTAGATATTACCATAAAGACTGTCCTATATCGGCGAAATCGGTGGCATTCCCTCCATATGGATGGAGAAGTTTGATCTCAGCTAGACCTTTACTTTCCAAAGGACTTATTAAGATAACTGGAGACGGCAAGGCCATTAGGATCTGGAAGGATCCCTAGATTCCAGATACTGTACCTTGTACGACAAAGGAATTATGCATATCTTTATTTCCTGCTATGACTGTGGATCAATTTATTGATCACAGTACACATTCATGGAAATAAGTCTTGATAAAACAATATTTTGATCTGGTGGATACACAATTAATTATGGGTATTCCAATCCCACTGATACATAAACCAGACTATTGGGGTTGGCACCATTATAGTTAGGGGAGATATTCTGTTAAATCGAGGTATCGAGTCGAAGATGGTCATTCTCTTATAACTAACCGCATCATAGGGCCAAATTTTCAGGATTTCATTCTGAAAATTTGGAATTTGGATTGCCCTTCTAAAATAAAACACTTCATATGGCAAGTCGTTCAAGGGTGTGTTGCCGTTAAACATAATTTGTCTACTAGAGGTCTTCAATGCGATACACGATATACACGCTGTGGATCCGAAAATGAAACTGTAAATCATGCTCTCTTTGAGTATCCTCCAACACCCCAAACGTGGGCACTATCAGAGATTCCGTCGATGCCTATGCACTTCCCGACAGAATCTATCTGGGTGAATTTGGATTATTTATTCTGGCAAATACCAGCAAACGATGATATTCGAACTTATCCATGGATAATTTGGACCCTTTGGAAGGCAAGAAACGAACACTACTTTTCTAATAAGGCCTCTGACCCCCGAAATCTAATCATTCAAGCTAGAGTGGACTAAAAGGAGTGGTCCGGGGCAAGAAGACTTGAACAAGGTACCAACTCTATTCCCAAAGAAAGTCAGGCCTTGTCAAAGTCCCCATTACCTTTTCCATCCACAGCTGATCATAGTTTCACGGGTTACAAATGTTTCGTGGACGCATCTTGGAAGAATACAGACTGCAAAACCGGTTTTGGTTGGTTCGGTTTTCCGGATTCGGTGGAAGGAAGTCTTATGGGGGCTCGCGGAGTCCATCGGCGCCTCTCGGCCCTACACTCAGAGGTGGAAGCAGTTCTATGGGCGATGGAATCCATAGCGGAGAAACATATTATGGAGGTGGAGGTATTGACGGATTGCGAGACAGTGCAAAAGATCTTGAATCACCCAGAGGATTGGCCGGCTTTTTCACCCTTTCATGAGGATTTTTGTAAGCTAAGCTCTGCTTTCTCTAGATTCTCTTTATATGTTGTTCCAAGACAGTTGAATCATAAGGCGGACTCTCTTGCTCGTTCAGCAAGAGAGGATGTGCGTGATCTTTTGTAACCTCCGTAATATATAGCATATTTGTCGTTGACAAAAAAAAAATCCATATCACATAACAAAATATTTTTACCATCAAATTTTGATTAATTTTTAATAGATATATTTTTCTCTTACTTGAAAAATATCTTTAAGATTATAATCGAGCTCCAAATTTTATTAAAGATATATATCATTTAAGTTAATCTTGTGATTAGCAATCATTTTTGTACTTACATAACTAAAAGATCCATTTATCTTTACAATAATTTCTAGACTGAAACGAACCAAATACTTTAACACTCACTGAATATCTTACGTTTTGTTTACAAAAAGTAATTGCATTGTTTTTTAGATTTTTGGCAAAATCTTATCTAATAAAAGACTTGAAAAGCTGTTAAAACTTACAAAAAATAGTTTTATCATAGCAACCAATTTTACCAAAACAAAACAATTACAACTAGTCAGCCATGCATGTACAATGTATCTACCTATATGGATACATATACTGTCTACTTAAATTGCATCTTTTTCAAAAAAGTATTATTAAAAATAAAATTAATTTATGCTAACTATCAAAAATATTTGGACAGATTTTTGATTAAATAAAAATTATTAATCCAACACAAATACATGTGTTGCCGCAAGATACTTACGCGTAGTGTTTATCACTTGACAAATACCAAAATCTTGCTTTAGAATTTAGGCTTCGCCATCATACCCAAAATCTGAAATCCAACTCAAATCTAACCTGCAATAAAAGAAGCTTAACAGAATCGAATCCGATAAAATACCTAAATGAGTTTTACATCATAGAAATTTAGATATCTAAACTAACCAGATAAAACCTGCGACCCAAATAAATACCCGAAATACTCAAAATATATTATCCATTTTAAAATAATTATATATATAATAATTATTATTATAATAATAATAATAAAATTATCCTATATATTTAAATTTAAATATATTAATTAATTTAAATTGAACTAATGAAAAGTGAGAATATTCAATACTAAAAATTAAATTATGATTTTTCAAGAAATATATTAATCCGAACCCAACTCAACCTGAAAAATATTCAAAGTCAATCCGAATTTGAACCAAACCCAATCCGAAAAAGACATTTTATAAATATTGAACCAGTTCCGAACCCAAAATATACTAAACCAACTTAAACTAAAATTCTAAAATACCCGAACAGGTTTTATACCCAAAACCCAAACCCGAACCGATACTCTAATATCCAGCCCGATTATGATTAGTAGAATAGGAGAATGTTCCTACCTCTCCCATAAGATTTGCAAACTCATGAGTTACATATATGTATACATATATTTTATTAATAGGGGATCTTTTGTCCCTTTTTCGTAAAAATAACTTTTTTTGTAAATATGACATCAAATACCCTCAATTTTGTTCTTCCTAATTCAAATTTATTAAGGATAATTTTGTGTTTTCATACGTTTTACCTGGTTCATTAGTGGATACTCCAAATTCTAATTGGATCTACCAAACCCTAATACTTGAAATCATTTTAATCTATACATACTCAATCTCTCTTTAACCCTTATGGCATGTTCCGGTGTCCAAAAGAAAACAAATCGCCGCCTTAAAACACAATTTACCGATAAACTACATCTTGTAATATAGATCGGTAAACTGATATGAAAATTAGGCCATTGGGACTTTCAAAAAATATAATGATCGTCATTTGGTTCCGTCTAGCTTGACGGGAAACTGCTTTTGAACATTACCAATCATGAATTTGGTTTCCAGATATGTGTCTTGGAAAAACCAATGTAACTTTCGTATGACAACTCTAAATGGGATTATGTTTTCTGCTATGCAGAGATATTAGGGTTATCAAGGTGATGGGTACAATTTTAGGATGAGATGATGGGCAGAGTTTTAAGATTCATAATTCTTTTATGGATTCATACAAGAATGTAAATAATTTTAAATTTATATTTTTGTTTTATGCAATTGGAATTTATTGTATAATGTTTTGATAAATGAAATATTATTAGTTATTTAATTTAATAAAAACATTTTTAAATATTATGATAGTTTTATTCAAATATATGATATATATTTTAATATGATAAAAATTTAATTTTGTTTCGCAGGTTCATGTAAGTTTTCTTTATTTTTTTTATTTAATTTATCTAAATATATTTTTTTAATACCGTATATGATTTTTTTTAATTAAAATTTACTTTTTCGTTTTGTAGAATAAATCTATTATGGACTACCGTCGTAAAATGCAATTTATCAATTAACTCCAACTCAGTATATGGATTGTAATATTGATCTGAAAAGTAGACCATTGAGGATTTTCAACAATCGTTGTTTGGTTCATTTTGGTTTAATGGAAAACGGCTTCCGGACATTAACCGTGGAATTTGTTTTCAAGAGATGGTTATCAAAGTGCACAAAAAGTTTAGTTCCATTATAAAAAGTTTTCCTTATCGGTTATCTCTTTTCTGTTTCAATTGATCATATGAAATGGCTAATAGAGTTAACAATCCATAATTCTATTATGGATTCATCCAAGAATGTAAATACTTTTAAATTACATTATAGTTTCACGCAAATAGAATTTATTGTTTGATATATGTTTTAATATGATAAAAACAAAATTAATTTTGTTTTGCAGGACCATGTAAGTTTTTTTTGTTTTAAATTGAATTTATCTACAGTTTAATTAGATTTTCTTAATTAGGTTTACTTTAATTAGATTTTCTTCTACAGTTTGCAGGATAAACCTATTACGGACCGTCGTCCTAAAATGCAGTTTACCGATGAATTTCAGCTTAGAATATAGATCAGAAAATTGATCTAAAAACTAGACCAGTGGGTTTTTTGAACAATATTCGGATCGTCATTTGGTTCCTTATGGTTTGACGGAAAACTATTTCCGAACATGAAAAATCGGGAATTCGTTCTCTAGAGATGTGTCAAGGAAAATCATCATACCTTTTGTATGAAATCTACGGATGCCATTATATTTCATGTGTACGGAGATATTATGGTTATCCAAATGCACACAAATCTTCGTTCCATTATGAGTTTTTTTCCTCCATTGTTCCTTAATTCTCTTTCAGGTGGTCACATGAGATGAGAGGTAGGGTTTTAGGATTCATAATAAATTTTTGGATTTATCCAAGAATATAAATACTTTTAAATTTATATTATAGTTTTATGCAAATAGAATTTTTATTTTATAGTTTTTTTATTAATGTAATATTATTAGTTATTTAGTTAAATACAATTTGTATAATATTATGATATTTTTATGCAAATATATTTTATTGTTTGACATATGTTTTAATATGATAAAAAAATTAATTTTTATTTTAAGGAAGCATGTAAGTGTTTTATTTTTTAATGAACTTTATCTAAATATTTTTTTAATATTGTATATGTTTTAATTTAATTAAATTTTATTTTTCATTATGTATGATAAACCTGTCACGAACCGTCGTCTTAAAACACAATTTACTCATTCACTCTAGCTCGGAATATGGATAGGAAAACTTATCTGAAAACTATATCACAAGGGCTTTTCAACAATATGCTGATCATAGTTTGGTTCCCTCTGGTTTGATAGGAAACTACTTCCGGACATTAACAATTGAGAATTTTTTCTCAAAAAATATGTCTTGAAAAAACAAAACAGTTCCGAATGCGATTTTGTTTTCTACTACGCAGAGATATTAGGGTTATCAAGTTGCACACCAATTTTTGTTCCATTATGAGTTGTTTTCCTTCTCCGTCTCTCTTTTCTTTAAAAGGTGGTAAGATGAGATGATAGCTAGGGTTTTAGGATTCATCCAAGGTTTTTATCATACAAAACAAAACAAAAAAAACCAAAAATTTATTGAGTTGTGTGTACCGCAAGTCGAGAATGTTATGTGCCATATGTCAATGTTTTGTGTACTACGTATCATGGTTCAAGGTTTTGTATATTGCGGTTCGAGAGATTGTATACCACGTGTACATGAAGCCATGTACCACAGGTTGAGAATTTTTTATCGTGGGTCAACAAAGCTACCTACCGTGGGTCTAGGTTTTGTGTACAGCAGGTCAAAGAGTTCATGTACTGCGGGTCGGTATTTTGTGTATCGCTGTTCAAGGTTTTGTGTACTATGGGTCAAGGAGTTCAAATGTACCGCATATCGATAATTTGTGTACCGATGGTAGAGAATTTTGTATCATGGGTCAACGAAGCTACATACTGCGGGTCGAGGTTTTGCATACCCCTTGTCGATATTTTGTGTATCGCGGGTCAAAATTTTATGTATTGCGGGTTAAAGGTTTTGTGTACTGCGGGTCAAAGTTTTGTGTACTCTAGGTTAAGGTTTTGTATACCACGGGTCAAAGTTTTTTGTACCACGAGTCGAGGAGTTCATGTATTACAGGTCGGTATTTTATGTACCGCATGTAAAGGTTTAGTGTACCGTTGGTCGAGAAATTTGATTTATCTTTAATGTACAATAACAACTTCATTAATTTTGATAAATGTTATAAATTGAACTAAAAATAGAAAGTAATCCTATATATTAAGATTAAAAATAATATGAATTATTTTAAATTTTTGTATGTTATTTATATATTTAATTTATTGATATGCACTATATCAATCTATTAAAAAAGTTTATATAGTTTTTTAAATAGACTTTAACGTCTTATGTGCGTACGCGCGGATCGCCTTCCAGTATATATATGTACTCTCTGTTTTCCGAGTTTTCTAAAATTTTGTACTAATTACTTTCCCATAACTCAGGAAACTCAATAGATTAATTACTTTTTAAAATTTACAAATAATCATCATTAATTAATAAAAATTGCATTGAATAGTTAAAAAGTCATTTAGGAATTGAGAGAGTTTCTATTCAGATAGAATACACAAACATTCAATAAAGAAAAGCATTTAGCTGCTGCATATTAACGTCATATATATTACTATCTAAACTCCTTGAACAAACTTAATTAGAATCAAGATTCAAGACATTCGCTAAGTTAGAAGGTCCAACAACTGTTCCTTTTTAATCAAAATATCTTACACTCAATACATCCACTGAGTTATAGCCTTCGTTTTCCCCATCTTTTTCCAGTGTCTAAACCAGTAAGTCTTGACGATGATGGAGCAAGTGATGGTCCTCCTACACCAACAGACTCTGGAATGTCTAGATTCGCTTGCATCGGTTGTCCAGAAGCGAGTGACTTTTCTTGTGTGTCATAGATTTGATGCATTTCTAGTCTAGCTTTAGCGACCTGTATGCAGTAAATAAGCAGAGTGAGTTTATATAAACTGTAGCCTAAGATCTTTGCTTATTGCAAATAACACACAGAAGAGAGATCTTATGGTCTTTCACCAGTTCAATGTGATGGATGGATCCACGCGCTTCAGCAAGTCTACTCTGCAACTCATCCCATTTCTTTTGCCGGAATTCTTCATTCTCCATCTCGTTCCCTTTCTCACCTAACTGCTGATACAAAGCTGCATTCACCAGATCAAATTTTGTGCTCAGAGCTTTGGACATACATTATTTAACTCATTCCTGATTAGACAAATCTATAATGGAAACCTGTGAAGATGGATAAAACCCATAGCTGAGTTGGGATATCATAGAGTTTCTTTGCAAGTGTAAGAGAAGAACGCAGGATCTCTCTGGCTTGTACAGTATCGTGCAAGGAAAGAGCTAAATTTCCCAGCAATGTTAAATACTGTGCAACTAGCTGTAGGTTACCCATATGATTATGGGCAATCTGCAAACCCTTGGCGAGACGGTTTCTGCATTGATATCATACATAACAATATAGCATGAATTATATCTTCATATACTAGGAATTTAGTGAATCATATCTTCACAAACTAGTGATTATTATTGATGTAGTGCTTTCTCCTCACATGAACAAAAATAAGAAGCACATCATCCTGCTCTATTACGGTTTTACGAAATCATTTTTCTTTGTATAAGAGACAAAAAAAATTGGAAGGGGTTTTAATAGCTGATCCGAGTACCAATTTGTACAAAGCAAACCACCTTTGACAAACTGCGAGCACATACCTTGCTTCTTGTAGATCTTGTTGCTTCATCAAAAGCAAACCGTAAGCAAAGAGGATACTAGCTTCCTCTCGTACGCCAGATAGTGAATTCGTCATTCCATAGAGTGGTCCAATTAGATCAAGTGCCTAAAGACAAATCAGAAAATTTGAAAGCAGCTTATTAGGCACAGGGCTAGACAGCAAAGCAAGTATAAACATCCCACTAACTGCATGAAAATGTCAAACCTTAGATGACGAATCAGCGTCTCCGATAGTAAGGTAAGAAACAGCTGCAAACGCTTGACATGTAGCTTGCATCGATTTACTCTCTGTCAGCTGAAATGACATTGCATATGAGAAATCACCATCAGCAGCATAAATGAAAATATTTTGATAAATATTAGGTAGGCACATAGCCACCTCATTCCAAATTAAGCAAAAACCTATCATTGACATAAAGTTACAAATGTTACCTTGGTCGCTTCAATATAATGGAAAGCAGCCTCATTGTAGCAACCAACAGAATGAGAATATTGCCCCCTGAACATTGTAGCAAAGTTACCTTGGAGGAGAAGTAAATGAGCCAGAAGATAATCTTGATGAACACGAAGAAGGAGGAGAAGAACCCAAAGAACCAATAGACCAAGATGAAGAAGAAGAAATTCACGAAGATGGTGAGGAAGATCAAATCAACGATCAACCTACTTCTAGGTTTGGTAGAGCAATTTCTAGACCAAGATATCTCAATGACTATGTGTTGTTAGCTGAACTTGAAGGTGAAAAGTTACTAATAACAATATACGAAGAACCTGAAACCTATCTGGAAGCAAAAAAATCTTCAAGAATGGATATTTGCTATGAAGGTCGAGATAGAATCAATCATTACGATACATGGGAACTTGTTGATAACCCCGATGGAGCAAAGACTATTGGTCTAAAGTAGATCTTCAAAATCAAAAAGAATGCAGATGGATCAATAAACAAATACAAAGCAAGACTAGTAGCCAAGAGTTATGTGCAAAAATAGGATATCGAATTCAAGAAAGTGTTTGCACCCGTCTCTAGACTCGAAACTATACGACTTCTTATAGGTCTCCAAGCTACATACGGCTGGGAAATTCATCATCTAGATATCAAAACAGCCTTCTTGAATGGAGAATTGAGTGGAAAAGTCTATGTCAGTCAACCGGAAGGCTTCATTAGCAAAGAAGGAGAAAACAAAGTCTATAGACTACACAAAGCTTTGTACGGTTAAAGACAAGCTCCAAGAGCATGGAATGTGAAACTCAACCTTGTTCTCAAAAGGATGAACTTTAAGAGGTGTGTAAAGGAGTCCACGGTCTACATAAAGAAAGAAAATAATGAATTTATGATTGTATCAATCTATGTCGATGATGTCTTTGTTACCAGATCAACTCAAAGAATCATAAAGCAATTCAAGAAAGATATGTCAAGAGAGTTTGAGATGTCGGATGTAGGTAAGGTATTATACTATATTAGAATTGAAGTAATTCAAAGTAATAATGGGATAAAGATAAAAGAAGAAGGATATGTTAAAGGGATCACCAAAGACACGAAAATGGACTCGTGTAATGCAGCTCAAGCACCAATTGAATCGTATCTAAAAATTTCTAATTCTGAAAACAAATCTTAGATTGATGCCATGAAGTATAGAAAAATGATTGGATTTTTGCGTTATCTAGTTCACACAAGACCGGACATAGCATATGTGGTTGGAGTGTTAAGTCGATATATGCAAAGTCCAAAGGAATCACATGGAATAGCACTCAAACATGTCTTAAGGTACATCAATGATACAACTAATTTTGGTTTACGCTTTAAGAGAAATGAATCAATGACAATTGTTGGGTATAGTGATAGTAGTCACAATAGTGATCTTGATCCGGACATGTCTTTTATCTTAACTCATTCCCGATCACTTGGACATCACAAAAACAGCCTACAATTGATTTTTTCTCGTGTGAAGCCGAATTCATGGCTGCCACCGAAGCCGCAAAACAAGCAATATGGCTTAATGAACTAATGAAAGATATATTGGGCGAAGACAAGAAAGTCAAGCTAAAGATTGACAACAAATCGGCTATTATACTCACAAAGAACCCGATTTTTCATGGAAGAAGTAAACACATACTCTCTAGATATCACTTCATTTGAGAGTGTGTGGTGAACAACCAAATCGAAGTTGAGCATGTAGCCGGTGAAGAACGAAAGGCGGACATTCTCACAAAGCCATTAAGAAGAATCAAATTTACAGAAATGAGAGATAAGCTAGGTGTCTCGAGAGCATTGCTGCCGGAGCTTAAGTTGGAATTACAGGGGTGAATCTTGGATAATTCCTTGGGTTAGTGATACTACGAGTTTTAACCTATATCCTACTGCAAGTGCACAACAAACGTAATAGTACTGAGAGGTCGAATTCCTCAGGGAACCATGTTACACTTTCGACTTCTATCGAATCAGAAGCTATATCAATCAAAATTAGAGAAGTAAATACTAACAACTTAAACACGAATGAAATCAAATAAATAAAGTAATCGGATGTCGGGTACTCATTTAGGAGTTAGATTTCTTATCAGGGAAACTATTCACGAACTACTCTGAGCTTATTCTCGGCTTGAACATAAATAAAGGTAAACCAACTCTCGTTGAATCTACCCCTCTATTAATAACCTAAAGGTCCTAACTCTCGTTGCTTTCAGATTACAAATAGGCTTTATTGTTTAGGTTCAATTACACACAACCCAACCTAGCATCAACTCTCGTTGGTAGTGAAGGAATTGCTCCTCTAATCAAGTTCAAGTTCTTAACAATCTTCTGGAAAGTTAACAACCTAAAATCGTCGACTAGGTGATCAGGCTAATATATGCATTAAGCTCAAGTATTACAAGGAGAATCATCTACTCATCAATCCTATTTGTTCCCCTACAGTGAATTCTAAAACCCTATAATCCCTAGATCCGATCTAAGATCTACTCAGACATAGAACAATGAATAAAGCAAATCATGATGAACTGAAACTGAAATTGCATTAAAAAAGAGAAAGAGGATTTAGAAATTCTTCTCAAGTATGAAGAGATCTTCTTCCTAGCTTACAAACTCTTAAACTTCTATAAAATTCGTTCTCTCACAACTCTCTGACGGCCATAGGAAAATAATATTTATAGGGCCCAAAACGAGAGCTGAAAATCGCGAAATTAGTTTTCTGGGAAAGGCATCAATCGATCGATCATTGGTTGATCGATCGATCTTTGGATGTTGAGTCGATCTTCTCATAAAGCAGGTCGTTCTTCAGATCGTGCACATAATCCTTGTTAGATCATTGATTGATCGATCCTTGGTAGATTGATCAGTCCTTCCTTTCGTGGAAAATGTCGGAAAATGCTTCAAACCTCTCCAAAGTCCACCTTCAAACATGATTCCAACTCTGAACGTTTTTTACCTGAAATCTCAATAAAACATAGACGAATTTCCCAAATATAACCGTAATAATGAGCTCAAAACCGATAAAATATGAGGAGCATCATTTAGGCTCCAAGTTATCTTTCGATAAGTGTTAGTTACTAGAGATAACACCAAATAACTTAAAATAAGATTCATGGAAATCCTATTAGATTAGGGAGATTAGCCTAGTGTATAAATAATAGTCTTCAGGAGAGTTGTTCCTTAAGATTTTTTTTAAGTTTTGAGAAAGTTTCTTAATAAAAGAAGAAGAGCAAGTTCTTTTAAGATCTTTTGCAAATTTCGATTTCAGAGAGATCGTTTATCTTCTGGAGTTTGTATGTGTTTTCATGGTCAGGACCAACCTTGTACAAAGAACACATGTTTTCTTTTTGGATAGTGAGATGTGTCTTGTGATCACCTTTTTTTTCACCTTCCCTTATAGTTTCACGGTCTGGTCAAACATGTGTGTAGGTTTGCTTTCTCATGCCCATACTCCTTACTGGAATGACACTATCTCGGCTTTTTCTTTGGATTCTTTTGGAATTCTGGATCATATTCTTTTTAAATTGGATTTCCAAGTCTGCATCTATTTCATATGGAGAGAAATGAACTGCATAATTCATGGTCCTGCTTGGACTAATCATTTAGGTCTTCTCGTATTGTAGATAAAATTATTCGTAATCGAATTTCTTCTTTGGATTATAAAGCATCTCATAGATTGGAGGGGTTATTTAGTAGGTGGTTTGAGATTAAGAGATAGATTTATTTTGTTATTTTGTGAATGCTAAAGCTTAACGTTTGAACCAAAATTTCACCGCAAAATATTGTTATATATATATATATATATTGGTTATATACAATGTCAACGTGACATAAATCAATGTTTTTTCTATCCACTTAACTTAGGCTTGATGCCAGTTTGTTGGAACATTGTTCATTAATGTTTTATTAAATAATTAATTAAGAATTTTTATAAAACTGAAACTAATTTTTTCAATTAATTAATTTTTGGTCTAATGGTTTTCTCTAACAAAGAAGTCATGAATTTCAATTCATTTGAAAGAAGGTCTTTTTTCCAAAACAGAGTTAAATTTAATGGTTTGGACCTCGCCTTGAGAAGATATAAGAATCTCGGTCAGAACATCTTTGTTATAGAAAAAAAAACTATTTAACCGTTCATCATTTGTTCATTAATTTTACTATACAAACAAAATCATGACACATAAAAAAAAACACTAATTAAACACTCTAAGATAGATCTAGCTTACATCAGAAATGATTCAATGAGGAAAGCAACATCCAACAAAAGGAAGAAAGAATTTTTCAAAAAGCAAAATGAGACTTCTATTCTTTCTGGAATCAAAGCTTGTGTAGTAATTTACAATCCGTACAGTTCGAGATGAGGAGTGAAGAATATAATAGACAACTTTTAGATGATGCCAGAGATGGAGCAAGAAAAGAAAACGATGAACCATGAAAGTTTTCTCAAACAAAACATCACAAATATAATGGAGAACAACAAGAAGAAGATGAAAGAAAATGAGGAGAAGACGATGAAGGAGGTCATGTTCTTGCTTCTTAATAGGAATCATTAGATGTTTCAGCTGACTAATAAAAATCGTGAGGATTTGTGTAAGTATATTGACCAATATCTTAAAGAACTTTATCACCACAGAAAAACCCTAAACCATTCAGTTTGGGTATCAGATAGTGGTTCACGATCGAATTTACAATCAAGATCAAACTCAGAATCTGCAGGAACAATTGTTAAACCCTATGTGGAAATGAGACTTCTTTCCATGGATAATAACAACAATGTTTAATCCCACCATCTGCCCTAGAGATCATATATAGTGATGTTTGTTTTCATAAAGTTTTCAATTTTGCTAGCATATGTTGTTTTAGAATTCTCTAGTTAAATCATCTCTCTATGAATGTATTTGTTATGTTCACATATAATTTTTATATTGGTTGGTTTGTTTCATATCCAAACTCGTTTTTACACTAATCTTTTTGTTCGGAATATTGTATTTTATTGTAAATTATTTAAAAAATTTCAAGAATTACAGAAGACGCGTATCCCAGCATAAAAGACTAGGTAATGCATCCAGACATGTATAATCTTTTTTCCAACTTAACTCATCGTATATTAAAGAAGAGAAGATAGCCAATGTTGTGGTACATGGTTAACAAATGAATGATTCTCGAATAGCCTTCTAACATTCTAGACCAAAAAATCAGTTTTGTAATTAACTGTTAGAGGAATAAAGAAAAGAGAGAAAGAACTTTAGAGACTTCTGAGACGAGCAAGCTCCTTTAAATTTATAAAAATCAATATCCAAAAAAAAAAAAAAAAAAAAAAAAAAAAAAAAAAAAAAAAAAAAAAAAAAAAAAAAAAAAAAAAAAAAAAAAAAAAAAAAAAAAAAAAGAGAGAGAGGTAATTAACAATTATTCGAGAGTTGTAGTTAACTCCACTTGATGAGTGTGTGGATTAAGTTAACCAACAAGTTTTGAGGTTTTAGTCATGATGACTTAGATGCTGAGTGTTTGGTCCAATAGAATGGTGAATGTACTTAGGATAAGGACTTAAAGATCTGCGAAACATAGAAGAGTCCTACAAGATATCCAATTAAAGATATAAAATTGTATGGACACTTTTTGGAAAATAATATAATCTGATACATTTAATTTTCCCAGATTTTGTTTTTAATTTATTATTTACAGATTTTCAAATATTTAAACGATTATTTAAATGATATTTAACAATTTATTGTAGATTCATATGTGTGAACCATTACAACCAATATTACCAATAAAAGAAGCAATTACAACTAGTCATACATGCATGTACAATGTATATATCTATATAGATATATTTAGAATAGAAAAAAATCGCTAAATACTGTCATTTTCCCAAAAAAATATTATTGATTATAACAAAAATAAATGCTAACACTTAAAAAATGCATAATATTTGACCTATTTATAAAACCAAATGTTAGAAAGTATTTTAAAAGTATCCAAATATTTTTACCAGGCTTAACTAAATTACTAACAGCAATTATTATTTGATAACAAACCGAGATGTAATTTTTTGATTATAAATATTTGTACGCTTTCATCAACTATATAACAACACTAACACAATCCACTAAATCATCACAAAACACATAAAAAAACATTCAAAAAGATCAATGGCAAGAAAGAAAGTGAAACTTGCTTTCATTTCCAATGATACACAGAGATCTGATCAAAAAAGTGACTGAGTTTTCCACGCTTTGTGATGTTAAGGCCTGTGCGATCATCTACAGTCCGTATGATGAAACTCCAGAGGTGTGGCCATCCATTGAAGAATTCAAAAACCTACCAGAGTTGGACCAGCAGAATAAAAATGTGGACCAGCAGGCTTATGTGTAACAAAGGATCAAAAAACAGATAAGACTATGAAGAAACTAAAGAAAGAAAGCAGGGAGTTAGAACTGACTCAAATCTTGTCTCAGTTATTCACGGGAAACCTGAGCCAATATAATATGAATGTAATGGATCTTAATGATCTAGGTTACTTGATTGATCGGTTTTCTATCTTACATCAGAAATGATTCAATGAGAAAAGCACCATTCAACAAAGGGAAGAAAGGACTTTTCAAAAAGCTCAATGAGACTTCTGTTCTTTGTGTAATCGAAGTATGTGCAGTAATTTACAATCCGTACAGTTGGAAATCAGAGGTTTGGCCATCGAGCTCATGATTAAAGAATGTAACAGACAAGTTTGAGATGATGCCAGAGATGGAGCAAGAAAAGAAAATGATGAACAATGAAAGTTTTTTCAAACAAGACATCACAAAGATAATGTCGAACAACAAGACCAAGATGAAAGAAAATGAGGAGAAGACGATGAAGGAGGTCATGTTCTTGCTTCTTCGTGGGAATGGTGAGACACTTCAGTTTACTAATCAGAATCGTGAGGATTAGTGTAAGTTTATTGATCAATATCTTAAAGAAATTTATCATCACAGAGAATAGACAAATCGTAAAATACTGTAAATATTTTGTCCGAAAATATTATTTGAAAAAAAATAATATTCTGAAACTGTAAAACTATGTCCGTAAATCAGGAATTTCTGGTAATTCTACAATAGCGACCAATCATAGAAATGTACCGAAAATGGAGTATTGACCTATTTACAAAACGAAATCTTTGAAATTATGACACAAATGTTCATAATTTCAATAGGTGAACATTTTTACTTGGCTTAAATAACTTATTTGCAGGAACTATCATTTTATTATCAAACTATATGTAATCCTTAAATAAATATTACAGTTTAAAAAAATAAATTTTCTTATAATAAACCTTTTTATATTGCTCTGAATCATTTTCTACTATGGGGAATATTAAGATTCTACCTTGTCTTTAATATATATATATATATATATATATTGTAATGGCTCATTTTCATGGGAACACAAAGAACAATACTTAGTTAAACTCCTACATATATGTCTTGAGACAATAGACATATCAGAGTATTAATGAAGTTGACAAGCACTGAATGAACAAAAGAAAAATGCCTAATTAGTTCAACTATCTCTACAAGAAAACAAGGACGGATTCTCACGACGATAGCTGTAAGAAATGGTCGGAAAATTGCAAATTCCAACCTCAATTGACAAAAAATGAGTGGTCGGTTTAATATGGTCCGAAAGGAAAGAATCGTCAGTAGTGGTCGGTATTTTCCGACAACATCTACTGGTCGGAAAATTTGGTCAGTAATCGTCGGAACGTCACTGTCGGGAGTAGTCGGAAGGCTGCCGTCGGGAGATGTCGAAAAAAGCCGTCAGGTGAGGTCGGAGGGCAGCTGTTGGAGAACGTCGGAAGACACCCGTCGGGGGTTGTCGAAACTTATCTGTCGGTGGTGGTCGAAAATTTCCGACCACTTCCTACGCTAACAATTATAATATAAAAAAATTATAATAAATTATAAATTATAATAACTACAATTAAAATACTTACGTAATAATAATAAATAATAAATTAAAATTTATTAAAATTAAAATTTAAATATTTAAAAGAGTTTATAGAATAGAATTGTCAAATACATTATACTAAACCAATTATGTAAGGATGTGAAACTCATAAAATCCTCTCGTAATTTCGCAAATTCTTGCATCTGACGCTCAAATTCCCGCAATTTGGCATTGTTCTCCTCGGCCTGATGCTCCATATCTTCTTGTTTTATTCGCATCTGATTGAACTGCTCTCGTTCTGACGGTGTTAACAAACTATGTGTGAAACGTGCCGGGATACCATCAGAAGTAACCAGATTGCCAAGTCTGAAAGGGCGACCTTTAGTACGAGGAGTAGATTGCAGAAAGAATACCAAATTTATAGTAATACCTCAATGACGAGCTAGTGATTTCCTCCCAAGTGAGTTGTGTAGAACTACTTTCGCCTTCTTGACTGCGTTGCGTAAGGATTTCCGTCGTCTTCCACCTCACCGTCTCGAGAACACCGAGAACCTTCTTGTCCTCTATCCTTTTCGTCTGCTTGTTAGTATGTGTATCTTCCATAAGGAGGAATATATCTGGTTCCTCGCCAACTTAAGATGCCTAAAAAATATATTTAAAAGTTGTAAGTAATTAATAAAATAAATGTCTTGTAATTTGTAAGAGTTACTTACCAAAACTCAGCTCTGACCCGAGGAGTCAGCTGGACGTCCCAATTAAAATCTTCCTAAAGAAAATGAATTACATTATTTTAATAAAAATACTTGTAATATAAAAATGCACAATTGAACTATTAATTTAGAATAATATTACCGTGAACGATTTGAACCAACTCTCGTGCAATTCCCGCGGAGAATCATTGTACCGGGGATAAGCTTGGGGAAGCTGATGCTGAATCATTTTTAAAATTGACTTCTTTCATACCGAAACCTGACAAATATATTGTAAATATTAAGGAGTATAAATATATAAATATAAAATATAAATAAAATATATAAATATAATATATAAATAATAATTGAAGAGACAGATAAAATGTACCAAGAACCTCCGCTCGGATCGAAAACGATAATGCGTCGACGTCCTTCTGCAGTGAGTGGTTGTTCAATCGTCAGGTGCGCTACTGAGCTTTGTGGTTAAGATTGCTCAGGAGATTGCTGGACTGGACTCGGACTCTGTGTCTGGTCTGAGTCAATGACACCATGTAGGTGTCTCTGAAAGTCACCGTAACTAGGCCTGTAAAAGATTTAATTCCAAAAAAAACTATGTATATATTGACATATATTATATATGTTTCTAAATAATTGTTTAAGGTAAAGGAAACACAATTTAAAATTTAAAAATCATGTAATATTTAGCAAATAAATATTTTAGTACAAAGATAGAAAATCAACAATCATGTAATATTTAATTTATGAGAAAGAAAATATTGTTTTACTTAACAAAGAAAATCAAGTGAGATTTTACAAAGACAATTATTGAACACAATTAGAAGATCATCACTTCTTTAATTTCACTATGTGTGAGACGTGGCCGGGACACCATCTTTGGGAACATAGTATTGTAAATTGTAATTGCTCATTTTCATGGGAACACAAAGAACAATACTTAGTTGAACTCCTATATATGTAGGGAATAATGTCTTGAGACAATAGACATAAGAGAGTATTAATGAAGTTGCCAAGCACTGAATGAACAACAGAACAATGCCTAATTAGTTCAACTATTAGTTCAACTATACCTGAGTCTCTATTAAATTTTGAAAAATACGAGTCAGATAGACAAACTAACGATGCTTAATTAGTTCTATTTAACTAAACATTTAAACTGACCTGCACATTATCATAATCAAAATAAAGTATTGATGGATTAGGATAAAGAGTGTACGACTTGTCTGTCTCTTTTCTGATTTTTATAGTCACTTGTTTAATCTGTTCTCATAATTTCGTTTCTGATTTTGTAGACCCCTAACACTGAAGCTTTTTTATTCATTTTATTTACGTTACATCTTCTCTCGAGAAAATAGAGTGTAAGAAATATTATTATACTTAAAAGTTCTATTTTAGTAATTCTTTTAGAATTTTGAAAACCTTTTTTGGTAAACAAAATATATAAATACTTGCATTTTGAAAACTTTTTCGTGGTAAACAAAAAATTTGAAAAATTTAAATTAGACAGTTTACATATTTTTAAATAATCAATTGTACCAAAAACAAAATTACAACTAGTCATACATGCATGTACAATTTATATATATATATATATATATATATATATATATATATATATATTGACCTGATAGCTATATGGATATAAATACTGTATATAACTAAAAAAGAAAAGAATCAGAAAATACTGTTATTTTTTTCCATAAATTATTATTAAAAATAAAACTAATATATGGTAACACCCAAAAAAGGCATGATATTTTCACAAATATTTGACTAAATTAAGTTACTTATTCTAACACAAATACATCTGTTTCCACAACATAATTACATGTAATACTTATCAATTGACGAATACCAAAATTTTAAAATTATGTCCATAATTCAAGATTTTCTGGTTACTCTACAATTTTTTATTTTGTGGTTAATTTATAAGTTAATAACGACTAGTCATAGAAATATATCAAAAGAGAATATTTGACCTATTTACAAAACCAAATTTTAGAAATTATGACAAAACCATTCACATTTTTAATAAACTAATTAGCATATTTACCAAGCCTAAATAATTTATTGGCAAGAATTATTATTTTATTATATAACTAGATATAATTTTAAAATATATTTACCATTGAAAGAGATAAAATTTTCGTACCTCTTCATGGATTCATCTTACTATATAACAGCACTTACACATCCACTAAATCATCACAAAACACACCAAAAACACATTTAAAAAAGATAAATGGCAAGAAAGAAAGTAAAACTTGCTTTCATAGAGAATAATTCTCAGAGAAAAGCAACTTTCAACAAAAGAAAGAAAGGCATCATCAAGAAACTAAGCGAGATCACAACTCTCTGTGATGTCAAAGCTTCTGCGATCATCTACAGTTCCTATGATGAAAATCCTGAGCTGTGGCCATCGGATGAAGAAGCAAGAAGGCTTGCTTTAGAATTCAAAAATCTACCGGAGCTGGACCAGAGCAAGAAAATGGTGGACCAGCAGGCTTATCTCAAAGAAAGGATTGCAAAAACTGATGACAAAATGAAGAAACTAAAGAAAGATAGCAAAGACATGGAGATGACTGAAGTCTTGTCTCAGTCTTTCAAGGGAAACAATATGATGCATAATATGAATATCAGAGATCTTAATGATTTTGGTTACAAGATTGATCAGTATTTTAAAAACGTTATGCGCAATATCGAGTTTCAGCATGAATCTGGTACGGAGATCGGTGAATATTCCAATACTGCTGCTCCTTCTGAAGGGACTGCATCCACACCGGTTTTGGCGTCTACAATCGCTCCAACGGCTCCAGTGGTTCCAATGGCTCTAAGTTATGAGGTAGGTGGTTCTTCCTCCTCATCTGCTGCCTTCTATCGGCCTAGTCAACCACAGCCACAGTTTCAGTATGCTCCTTTGGCTCCAATTCATGAGGCAGGTTCTTCCTCCTCTTCCTATGCAACTTTCTATCGTCCGGTTCAACAGCATCCACAGTTTCAATATCCTCCGGCTCCATATGTTGTACAACTTCAGAACTTGAATCTGAGTCTGAATCATAACCAAAACCAAAACCAATTGCTTATGGAAATGTTCATGAACCATCCTGCGCAGCTAAGTAATGCAGCCGAGCAACCACAATCTCATCAACCAACCACTGGTGATTCCACCGTTTCTGCTGCTCCAACCCCAAGCATTGACGTCCCTGTTACTAATCCAAACCCTACCAATAACATCTAGTTCCATTAGGGTTTTAAGAGTTTCAAGTTTTATTTTGTTATTATTATGGCTTTTAATGTTGGATTTGGCCACTCCTGTTTTAGAGTTTTAGATATGTTATTTCAATGCTTAATCTATGTTGTTTTCAAATTAATGCAACGTTTTACTTAAATCTTTCTTCAATATTATGGTCAAAGAGTTTTACGCCAAATTAATAATTGAATAGTTATACGTGTCAAGCACACACAAAATTAAACTATTTTAAAATATTATATACATTTAATGTTGGATTTGGCTACTCCCCTTTTTAATTTATATCACTTGAATGTTTCATCAATGTCGATTTTCAAATTAATACAATATTTATTTATATCTCTTTTCAATCTTATATTTACACAGTTTTCTGCATCCAAATTTCTAACAGAATGATTATTCGTCATGCAAAATATATATATATATATATATATAACATTCATTTAATGGTATGGACTTCGCTACACCTGCATGTTTTTGATTAAAATTTTTTTTATTTTTTGATTTGTGTTGTTTTCCAAATAATTAAAATATTTTATTTGAATCTATTTTTTTATTTTATATTTAAAAATTTTATGCGCTAAATTTATAATTAAATGATTATTTGTACCATACGCCAAATTTATAACTAAATTATAATCAGTGTCATGCGTCAAATTTATGATAGATGATTATTTATATCATGCGTCAAATCCATATCACATGAAAAAGACGAGGATCTGGACTGAGCGATCGACGGAGGTTCCCGTGAGAGATCAAGACGTCAGATTTCTGAGGGGTTCAGAGCTTCTGTCAGTTGGAGCGGCTTGTTTTTTGGCTAGAGGAGGCCTTGGGTTTCCTCTTTGGGGGATCTAGGGTTTTAAATCAAAATCACGGTAAGTTAGAAGAAGGTTTTCGTTTCGGAAGATTAGATCATGTTTTGGCCAGAGGGAGGAGTCGACGGATCTCGATTTGTATTTCTCAGCATCTCTGTTAGATCGACATCTAGTATCCCTTTAGGAGTTTTTTGTTCCAATCAGAGCTGAAGAGTTCTCTTGGTAAGTGTTATTATCCCTATCGTTAATCTTGTCTTGTGTAAGTGATGAGGCAACATATAGTCGATCTCTGGTCTGGAATTTCATCTTAAATGGGGATGAAGGGACGGGTTCCAAAACTGAGTTCCATCGGAATGGAGATCTTGTTTTGGAATATAAGGTCGATAACACTGGTTATATTAATCTCTTGGGTCAATATTGAGTATTCCCTGGGGAATGGAGAAGAATAATGTGATAACATTAACTTCACAATTTTTATCTCTGTGATGAACAATAGAGGGAAAATAGTAGTTCAGAATTTGGACCAGACATTTTCCCTTAGATACTACCACTTTGAATCTCTCTTTGTGAGGAGTGAATCATTTAGGGAGCGGCTAGATGTTACACGATTTTTCTGCTTTATAGGTCAAAAATATATTGTTATCAGTGTTGAGGTTGGATTAATAACTTATGTTATGCACAAACAGAAAGGTTCGAGAAGTAGTGGGCTGATCTTCTGTCTTGGCATGTGGGAATTTAAGAGGAAGAAATTCCTTAATTCTAGTTTCTGCTTTCTTGCAGGCTTCTCTAGGTACAGTGGTGAATATGGATCCATAGTTGTCCGACAAATAAAATTTCCAAAGGTATTAAGAACCAGAGGACTGCTTTGGCATCTTCAACAAATGGGGTTTGCAATGATAGTACGCAGTGGGAGAGGACTGTGGATCTGTTACAAGCTATGAGGATTTTCAAAAAACTTAAATCAATCTGGGTATACGAATAGGGATGTAAGGTATTCCACGTATTGTCTAAGGGCAAGAGTTTCTTTAGTCCTGGTTTATAACTCTTTTGAACCACATGGAGACTACTATCGAAAATGGCGTAGATTTGGATTAGAAAAAGCATTGGATAAACCTCGGTTATTTAAATTAATGACTTCGGTTATTTAAATTAATGACTTTGTATGGTTTGGTTATAGGGTTTCTTTGAAATCATTATTCATATGTGGAGGTTTTTTAGGAGAAACCAAATCATACTATGTGGTCTTCGACTTATAGATTTGAATATATCTAAAATACAGGTTTTCAAATTTTTGCAGAAAGTTACGGGTTTCCTCTTGCGTACCGGAGTCAATATGTTTGGGCCGAAATTTATTCTGGTTCTAAGGCCAAGACTTCAAATTAGTTGGTTTATCAAAACTGTAAGTCTACAGGATGAACTTTCCACTCTCTGGATATTGTTTCATTTCGTTAATATTTTGGGTATAGGTTTCAATGCCATATGTACTGACACTGATAATGTTGATATAAAGGTTCAGATTCTGAGGTCATCTTCATTTAAGGGTGGCTTCAAAGAAAAGAGATTTCATATGGTTATGCACTGTAGGTATTTGGTACTCCTCCACTATCAAGGTTTCTGTTTTTCAGTTTCCACTTTTTGGAAACAAAAACATAATCTGAATAGGCTAGTGAGTTGCTCATTGCTATGTGGTGGGTCTTTGGGGTTACTAAACTGCTGTGGTCAGTTTTCATTGCCTAGAATAGGTATTCTCACAATTCATATAGTTATATCTGGATGGACTGGGGATACGTTGAGGCGCCAAGTATCTACACATGTGCTTTCTGTTTTGTTTTTGTTGTCTCTAAGACAATTTCGGGATCAGGGGTTGTTTATCTCTGAGGTTGGATATACTCTATTAGTCAGTGACTATAGGTTTATAAGCCGTGGGTACCGATTTATAAAGTTTACTTTGACCAAGATAAGTCTGTGGTTGCGTTTTACCATGATATTTTTCTGGTTTTTATTGTCAGGCGGTTTGCCCTTTGGTGGAGGGCAACAATGCCGGTGAAGGTATGCGGAGACTGTCAGAAAGGGGATACAGGAAGTTCCCTGGTTAGGGAAGAATTAAGAGGTAATTTACCTTACTTTATTCAAACATTAAGTATAAGAGATTGGAACAGTATAAGGATTTGGCAGATTTGGGTAAATAGATTTCTTAATTCAAGATCCTTTTATTAACCACAAATTCAAGTCTGGTTAGATAAGAGTGGAAGAATAGAATTAGGTTTCTCATTTTTCGAAATATCGAAGAATATTGATGCAATTAGTGAAATCTTCCTTTTTCGTCTTTTTGGGAATATTAACAGTTGTCGAACATATTATGTTATAATGACATTTTGCCAAAATTTATCTCTATAGTGGATTTTACAGATTTGGTCAATAAGTATGGGGGGCTAAAACCTAACCTAAAGAAGAGTATAAAAGTTTGGAAAATCAATAGAAGGGTTACTCGCTTTCTTCTCTGGTTTTCTTGTTTGCTTAATATTTTAGAAATATCCTCTTATTGTTTTCTGATTGCGAGGATGTCACAGATGGCACTTAATAAAAAAATTGGTGATGGGTCATCTCCTCCACCTCGTTTGAAGATCAAAATACCCAAGATTGACAATGCCAATCTCTTAGCTAGGAGTTCAAAGGTACTTATGGGAATGTGTTTGAATCCACAGGTCCAGAATGTGGACACCTTCCTCGTCTGTATGCCTCAATTTTGGGGACTGGTGGGTAAGGTTAGTGGACTTAATTTGGGTCACGGTAGATTCCAATTTAAATTTGATTCTGAGATAGATTTAAAAGGAGTGCTGAAGTATAGTTCGACTAACTTTGATGGCTGGATGGTGTCTTACATCCCCTGGAAAGCTCTAGCGGACGCTGATTATCCCAGTAACATCAGTCTTTGGATGCGGATTACGGGTCTGCTGTTTTAGTACAGAGTATAGGAGGTCTACAAATTAGTGGTGGGTTCCGTTGGCGAGATCATTCAGATCGACGTGAACAAGGGTAAGGTGTTGTTAAATTTACCTTCCTCTAAACCTCTGATATTTTCCTCCATTCTAGAATTTGAAGAAGGAAAGGAGTCCAAAGTAATGTTTGATTATAAGCGGCTAGAAGGATATTGTACCCTCTGTCACAATATGACGCATGCAGAAAGCGTATGCTATAAGGCAAAGAAAGAGGTACCACTCTTACCTAATTCAACCAAGAGTAAACATGGCTTGGCTGTAAGAAACCGGAGTTTCAAAGGAGCAGTAACAGGGGGAAATTGACAGCTGTATCACACCCAGCAACCGAGAGTTGCAGAGGGGTCAAAACGCCATTCCAATTTGGATCCTCTCACATATCAAACTCATAACAGCACTAATAGTATTGAAGAGAGACATCCGGTTTCCCACTCTGCTAAGAAAGTTAGACGTCCTTTGTTCCACGAGGAGACTGAAACAATACCTTCCTTCGCGGGGAATATCTTAAGGACAGAGGCAACAGAAAATCTGGATCAGGTTTCTGACTCGGATTCGCTAAAGGTAGTAGAGAATAATTTGCAGGTGACTCTTGACATTGACAGTGAGCAAGAAAGGATTCTGGAGGATAATCTCGATTCTCTGGCCTTGGAAGCTGCTGTGGTGCAGGCTAGTGAATTATCTGGGGAAGAAATGGTAAAAGTACATGAGGAGTTGGCCCATCGTTTGCAGAAATGCAAAGAAGCTCGGTTCCAGAAACCGTCTGCTGGTAGGACTAAAATGAATTCGAGACCTTCCACTCCACTTAAGGGGGTAAAGTGCAAGAAGATGTTAACCCTAGCTGCCATGTCTCCTCGCACTCTCAGTCGCGATAGTAAGACGGCGAGCTATATCTCATTGGAGTCAAATGAGGACCAAATGAAACAGTAATATGTTGTGTCAAACAGAATGTCTGCTTGGTCAAATACTTGTTTCTCTTGTCTTATGCTTTGTTTTTCGATTTGAATTTCGTTTGTGTTTTAAGTTGGTTGGGTATTTCAATTCAAATAATTTTAAGTTTTGGGCCTTATCTTTATTGAGCCCAATAATAAAGATATGTCGGTTTATTAGTTCTTGTTGGACCAAAATTTCTATGTTCTGTTTCAATGGTTCTATATGGACTAAGACCCTCAAGAGGGTCACAATAAACTCTCATTTCTTCACAATTTTTCGAAGAGGAGGTAAATTTAAGTCGATCTATTTGGACCATTATAGTAGACTTGTGGCTGTCAGATTGAGATCTATGATGCAATTTAATCAAAAAGATATTTCAATTTTTACAAATAATTTGGATAGCCTACGGGCTGACGTATGGGTTAATATAAGCATCAATATAGGTCAAAGTAAGGATTACATTTCATATAAACAATTCCATTTTGACAAAAAGTGGATTCACAATCCCGGATTTAATGACATAATTGTGAAAAGTTGGAAAGGAACATCCTGTCATCGCAAATTATCTTTCTTGGGGAATATATTTTCTTGTCGTAAGGAAATTTCTCATTGGAGGAGAAAATTTTTTCCTTCCAAAAATAACAAAATCCAGGAACTAAAGAAGGCTATAGAGGATTACAAGAGTAGTAATACTATTGACAGCGTAGTCTTGCAAGAGGCAAATGCGAGGCTTTACCAGGCTTACACCGAGGAGGAGATATACTGGAAACAAAAGAGTCGGATTAAATTGCTCCGGGAAGGCGATGAAAATACTCATTTCTTCCATGCTTCGACTAAACAATGTCGACCAACGAATCGAATAGTTGGGTTATTAGAGAAGGATGACATATGGCTAACAAAGGATGCGGATATTCAACTTGAAGCATCGACCTATTCCTACTTTGTACGGAGGTTCTTTTCTCCAAACTGCGGCAAGCTGAAGTTCGGGGACAACTAACGGGTATTTCAATTGCCCGGGCTAGCCCAAGGGTGTCTCACCTCCTCTTTGCGGACGACACTCTTTTCTTTAGTAAGGCTACAACTGTTGAAGCCTCGACTATACTTCGAATACTAAAGGAGTATGAGATGGTGTCGGGTCAACAGATCAATTTTGCCAAATCTTCCATACAGTTTGGTCATGCTGTACCGGAAACACATAAAATAGAACTACACCAGATTTTAGGGATCTCTAAAATAGGGGGTATGGGATCCTACTAAGGTATCCCAGAGGATATAAGCGGTGCGGAAATGAAAGTTTTTGCATTTGTACAAGAGAAACTCCAAGAACGAGTGAATAGTTGGTCTTCAAAATTTCTCTCTAAAGCGGGAAAAGAATTTTTGATTAAATCGGTTCTTACGGCTCTGCCCACATATGTAATGTCTTGTTACAGATTACCAAAAGTTGTGGTTAATAAGTTGAATTCGGCAATAGCCGATTTTTAGTGGTCAAATAATCATACCTCCAAAGGTATCCATTGGAAAAATTGGCAAAAACTTTGCTTACCGAAATCAGAGAGAGGCCTAGGTTTTCGTACATTAGAAACTATTAACTCTGCATTGTTGGCTAAAAAATTATGGAGATTAATTGAAGCGCCTGATTCTCTATTGGCAAGAGAGATGAAAAGTAGATATTACCATAAAGACTATCCTATATCGGCGAAATCGGTGGCATTCCCTTCATATGGATGGAGAAGTTTGATCTCAGCTAGACCTTTACTTTCCAAATGACTTATTAAGATAACTGGAGACGGCAAGGCCATTAGGATCTGAAAGGATCCCTAGATTCCAGATACTGTACCTCGTCCGGCAAAGGAATTATGCATATCTTTATTTCCTGCTATGACTGTGGATCAGTTTATTGATCACAGTACACATTCATGGAAATAAGTCTTGATAAAACAATATTTTGATCTGGTGGATACACAATTAATTATGGGTATTCCAATCCCACTGATACATAAACCAGACTATTGGGGTTGGCACCATTATAGTTAGGGGAGATATTCTGTTAAATCGAGGTATCGAGTCGAAGATGGTCATTCTCTTATAACTAACCGCATCATAGGGCCAAATTTTCAGGATTTCATTCTGAAAATTTGGAATTTGGATTGCCCTTCTAAAATAAAACACTTCATATGGCAAGTCGTTCAGGGGTGTGTTGCCGTTAAACATAATTTGTCTACTAGAGGTCTTCAATGCGATACACGATGTACACGCTGTGGATCCGAAAATGAAACTGTAAATCATGCTCTCTTTGAGTATCCTCCAACACCCCAAACGTGGGCACTATCAGAGATTCCGTCGGTGCCTATGCACTTCCCGACAGAATCTATCTGGGTGAATTTGGATTATTTATTCTGGCAAAGACCAGCAAAAGATTATATTCGGACTTATCCATGGATAATTTGGGCCTTTTGGAAGGCAAGAAACAAACACTACTTTTCTAATAAGGCCTCTGACCCCCGAAATCTAATCATTCAAGCTAGAGTGGACTAAAAGGAGTGGTCCGGGGCAAGAAGACTTGAACAAGGTACCAACTCTATTCCCAAAGAAAGTCAGGCCTTGTCAAAGTCCCCATTAGCTTTTCAATCCACAGCTGATCATAGTTTCACGGGTTACAAATATTTCGTGGACGCATCCTGGAAGAATACAGACTGCAAAACCGGTTTTGGTTGGTTCGGTTTTCCGGATTCGGTGGAAGGAAGTCTTATGGGGGCTCGTGGAGTCCATCGGCGCCTCTCGGCCCTACACTCAGAGGTGGAAGCAGTTCTATGGGCGATGGAATCCATAGCGGAGAAACATATTATGGAGGTGGAGGTATTGACGGATTGCGAGACGGTGCAAAAGATCTTGAATCACCCAGAGGATTGGCCGGCTTTTTCACCCTTTCATGAGGATTTTTGTAAGCTAAGCTCTGCTTTCTCTAGATTCTCTTTATATGTTATTCCAAGACAGTTGAATCATAAGGCGGACTCTCTTGCTCGTTCAGCAAGAGAGGATGTGCGTGATCTTTTGTAACCTCCGTAATATATAGCATATTTGCCGTTGACAAAAAAAAATCCATATCACATAACAAAATATTTTTACCATCAAATTTTGATTAATTTTTAATAGATATATTTTTCTCTTACTTGAAAAATATCTTTAAGATTATAATCGAGCTCCAAATTTTATTAAAGATATATATCATTTAAGTTAATCTTGTGATTAGCAATCATTTTTATACTTACATAACTAAAAGATCCATTTATCTTTACAATAATTTCTAGACTGAAACGAACCAAATACTTTAACACTCACTGAATATCTTACGTTTTGTTAACAAAAAGTGATTGCATTGTTTTTTAGATTTTTGGCAAAATCTTATCTAATAAAAGACTTGAAAAGCTGTTAAAACTTACAAAAAATAGTTTTATCATAGCAACCAATTTTACCAAAACAAAACAATTACAACTAGTCAGCCATGCATGTACAATGTATCTACCTATATGGATACATATACTGTCTACTTAAATTGCATCTTTTTTCAAAAAAGTATTCTTAAAAATAAAATTAATTTATGCTAACTATCAAAAATATTTGGACAGATTTTTGATTAAATAAAAATTATTAATCCAACACAAATACATGTGTTGCCGCAAAATACTTACGCGTAGTGTTTATCACTTGACAAATACCAAAATCTTGCTTTAGAATTTAGGCTTAGCCTTCGTACCCAAAATCTGAAATCCAACTCAAATCTAACCTGCAATAAAAGAAGCTCAACAGAATCGAATCCGATAAAATACTTAAATGAGTTTTACATCATAGAAATTTAGATATCTAAACTAACCAGATAAAACCTGCGACCCAAATAAATACCCGAAATACTCAAAATATATTATCCATTTTAAAATAATTATATATATAATAATAATAATAATAAAATTATCCTATATATTTAAATTTAAATATATTAATTAATTTAAATTGAACTAATGAAAAGTGAGAATATTCAATACTTAAAATTAAATTATGATTTTTCAAGAAATATATTAATCCGAACCCAACTCAACCTGAAAAATATTCAAAGTCAATCCGAATTTGAACCAAACCCAATCCGAAAAAGACATTTTATAAATATTGAACTAGTTCCGAACCCAAAATATACTAAACCAACCTAAACCAAAATTCTAAAATACCTGAACAGGTTTTATACCCAAAACCCGAACCCGAACCGATACTCTAATGTCCAGCCCGATTATGATTATAAGAATAGAAGAATGTTCCTACCTCTCCCATAAGATTTGCAAACTCATGAGTTACATACATGTATACATATATTATATTAATTGGGGATCTTTTGTCCCTTTTTCGTAAAAATAACTTTTTTTGTAAATATGACATCAAATACCCTCAATTTTGTTCTTCCTAATTCAAATTTATTAAGGATAATTTTGTGTTTTCATACGTTTTACCTGGTTCATTAGTGGATACTCCAAATTCTAATTGGATCTACCAAACCCTAATACTTGAAATCATTTTAATCTATACATACTCAATCTCTCTTTAACCCTTATGGCATGTTCCGGTGTCCAAAAGAAAACAAATCACCGCCTTAAAACACAATTTACCGATAAACTACATCTTGTAATATAGATCGGCAAACTGATATGAAAATTAGGCCATTGGGACTTTCAAAAATATAATGATCGTCATTTGGTTCCGTCTAGTTTGACGGGAAACTGCTTTTGAACATTGCCAATCACGAATTTGGTTTCCAGATATGTGTCTTGGAAAAACCAATGTAACTTTCGTATGACAACTCTAAATGGGATTCTGTTTTCTGCTATGCAGAGATATTAGGGTTATCAAGGTGATGGGTACAATTTTAGGATGAGATGATGGGCAGAGTTTTAGGATTCATAATTCTTTTATGGATTCATACAAGAATGTAAATAATTTTAAATTTATATTTTTGTTTTATGCAATTGGAATTTATTGTATAATGTTTTGATAAATGAAATATTATTAGTTATTTAATTTAATAAAAACATTTTTAAATATTATGATAGTTTTATTCAAATATACTTTATTGTTTGATATATATTTTAATATGATAAAAATTTAATTTTGTTTCGCAGGTTCATGTAAGTTTTCTTTATTTTTTTAATTTAATTTATCTAAATATATTTTTTAATACCATATATAATTTTTTTTAATTAAAATTTACTTTTTCGTTTTGTAGAATAAATCTATTATGGACTACCGTCGTAAAATGCAATTTATCAATTAACTCCAGCTCAGTATATGGATCGTAATATTGATCTGAAAAGTAGATCATTGGGGATTTTCAACAATATTTTGATCGTTATTTGGTTCATTTTGGTTTAATGGAAAACGGCTTCCGGACATTAACCGTGGAATTTGTTTTCAAGAGATGGTTATCAAAGTGCACAAAAAGTTTAGTTCCATTATAAAAATTTTTCCTTATCGGTTATCTCTTTTCTGTTTCAAGTGATCATATGAAATGGCTAATAGAGTTAACAATCCAAGAATGTAAATACTTTTAAATTACATTATAGTTTCACGCAAATAGAATTTATTGTTTGATATATGTTTTAATATGATAAAAAAAAATTAATTCTGTTTTGCAGGACAATGTAAGTTTTTTTTGTTTTAAATTGAATTTATCTACATAACTTTTTTAATTTATATATGTATTATTTAATTAAGTTTTATTCAATGAAGTTATCAAGGTGCACACCAATTGCCGTCTGATTATGACCTTTTCTCCTCTTAAGTCTTTCTTTCCTCATTCAGGTGGTCACATGAGATGATGAGTAGATTTTTAGGATTCATAATTCTTCAATAGATTCATCAAAGAATGTAAGTACTTATAAACATATGTTATAGTTCTATGCAAATAGAATTTATTGTATAATGTTTTATTAATGCAATATTACTAGTTATTTAATCTAATACAATTTGGTTTCAATATTATTGTAGTATTATTCAAATATATATTATTGTTTGATATAAGTTTTAATATGATAAAAAAAAAAATTTTGTTTTGCAGGAGCATTTAAGTTTTTTATTATTTTTAAGAAATTTACCTAAATTATTTTATTAATATTATATAGTTTTACCGCCGTCTTAAAACAAAATTTGCTGATGAACTACAACTCAGAATATGGATAGGAAACTGTTTCCCGACATTGACGATTGGGAATTTGTTTTCAAGAGATGTGTTTGGCAAAACCACCATAACGTTCGTATCACAACTCCAAATGTGATTTCGTTCTCTGCTATGCATAGATATTAGGGTTATCAAGATGTATATCAATCTTCGTTCCATTAAGAGTTTTTCTTCTCTCCCATTTCTCTTTTCTATTTCAGGTGGTCACATAAGATGACGGACGGATAGGATTTTATGACACATAATTCATGGATTCATAAAAAAATATAAGTACTTATAAATTTATATTATAGTTTTATTTAAATATAATTTATTGTATTATTTTCTGATTAATATAATATAAATAAATTCGTTATTTTATGTAATACAATTTGTTTTTAATATTGTGATAGTTTTAGGCGAATATATTTAATTGGTTTACTTTAATTAGATTTTCTTCTACAGTTTGCAGTATAAACCTATTACGGACCGTCGTCCTAAAATGCAGTTTACCGATGAATTTCAGCTTAGAATATAGATCAGAAAATTGATCTAAAAACTAGACCAGTGGATTTTTTGAACAATATTCGGATCGTCATTTGGTTCCTTATGGTTTGACGGAAAACTATTTCCGAACATGAAAAATCGGGAATTCGTTCTCTAGAGATGTATCAAGGAAAATCATCATACCTTTTGTATGAAATCTACGGATGCCATTATATTTCATGTGTACGGAGATATTATGGTTATCCAAATGCACACAAATCTTCGTTCCATTATGAGTTTTTTTCCTCCATTGTTCCTTAATTCTCTTTCAGGTGGTCACATGAGATGAGAGGTAGGGTTTTAGGATTCATAATAAATTTTTGGATTTATCCAAGAATATAAATACTTTTAAATTTATATTATAGTTTTATGCAAATAGAATTTTTATTTTATGGATTTTTATTAATGTAATATTATTAGTTATTTAGTTAAATACAATTTCTATAATATTATGATATTTTTATGCAAATATATTTTATTGTTTGACATATGTTTTAATATGATAAAAAAATTAATTTTTATTTTAAGGAAGCATGTAAGTGTTTTATTTTTTAATGAACTTTATCTAAATATTTTTTTAATATTGTATATGTTTTAATTTAATTAAATTTTATTTTTCATTATGTATGATAAACCTGTCACGAACCGTCGTCTTAAAACACAATTTACTCATTCACTCTAACTCGGAATATGGATAGGAAAACTTATCTGAAAACTATATCACAAGGGCTTTTCAACAATATGCTGATCATAGTTTGGTTCCCTCTGGTTTGATAGGAAACTACTTCCGGACATTAACAATTGAGAATTTTTTCTCAAAAAATATGTCTTGAAAAAACAAAACAGTTCCGAATGCGATTTTGTTTTCTGCTACGCAGAGATATTAGGGTTATCAAGTTGCACACCAATTTTTGTTCCATTATGAGTTGTTTTCCTTCTCCGTCTCTCTTTTCTTTAAAAGGTGGTAAGATGAGATGATAGCTAGGGTTTTAGGATTCATCCAAGGTTTTTATCATACAAAACAAAACAAAACAAAAACCAAAAATTTATTGAGTTGTGTGTACCGCAAGTCGAGAATGTTATGTGCCATATGTCAATGTTTTGTGTACTACGTATCATGGTTCAAGGTTTTGTATATTGCGGTTCGAGAGATTGTATACCACGTGTACATGAAGCCATGTACCACAGGTTGAGAATTTTTTATCGCGGATCAACAAAGCTACCTACCGCGGGTCTAGGTTTTGTGTACAGCAGGTCAAAGAGTTCATGTACTGCGGGTCGGTATTTTGTGTATCGCTGTTCAAGGTTTTGTGTACTATGGGTCAAGGAGTTCAAATGTACCGCATATCGATAATTTGTGTACCGATGGTAGAGAATTTTATACCATGGGTCAACGAAGCTACATACTGCGGGTCGAGGTTTTGCATACCCCTTGTCGATATTTTGTGTATCGCGGGTCAAAGGTTTTGTGTACCGCGGGTCAAAGTTTTGTGTACTCTAGGTTAAGGTCTTGTATACCACGGGTCAAAGATTTTTGTACCACGAGTCGAGGAGTTCATGTATTACAGGTCGATATTTTATGTACCGCATGTAAAGGTTTAGTGTACCGTTGGTCGAGAAATTTGATTTATCTTTAATGTACAATAACAACTTCATTAATTTTGATAAATGTTATAAATTGAACTAAAAATAGAAAGTAATCATATATATTAAGATTAAAAATAATATGAATTATTTTAAATTTTTGTATGTAATTTATATATTTAATTTATAAAAAAAATTCTAAATTGATATTAATTTTAATTTATTGATATTAATTTTAGCGGTCAGAAATGGCCTTTTTCTACCACTATTGA
>JAKUCM010006099.1:0-41777 GCA_023374145.1 Lepidium sativum
GGTATTTGTAGATTTGCTGTTTCTAGTTTTCTTTTTAAGAAAAAAAAAAGAAATTAGTAATAATAATAAATTGAGTTGTTTCTTAGTAACCAACAAGAAAATAAATAAATTTAAATTCCAGAGGGATCATTATTGCTGTGTTCTGGATTCTATGCAGATTGTTGGACTCTAGATGAAACAGGTGTCAAGCTCTTGCTTGATTTTATGAAACGATTGTAAAGGAAACCAAAAATACTTCTTTTTGCATTGATTTTTCTTTCCTGGATTAGAAACTTTCATCAGGATAGCTAAATCCTAGATCTAGAATTGTGCTTTCCAAATCAAAATTGAAGAGAACATACACAAAATCAGGTTTCTTTTTGTGAAATTTTGTTTTGATTCCCGGAAAATTCGAGACTTTAAGAATGTAAGAGAAAGAGTAAGGACTTACAGAAACAGAGGAGCTTTAGGTGAAGCAAGTAGGTGAGGAGAAAGAGGGGTCTCTAGGGTTTTAGGGATTGCAATTGAAAAATAAAAATCCGAGAAAATTGGAATTTCATTGATGGTGATTTAAAGGAAGTGATGATCAGATGGAGAGAGAGATATACTGAACACAAACCCCTCTTTGATTTGCGTTTCCATTTCTACCCCTTATAACATGACTTTATTCCTGAATTGCCATGGCCCTCTACAAAATATCTTAATTTTATTGTCTACCTTAATCGATTTAATTGGTAGCAAATGAGTGGTTGTTTATTTTGCTACTCGTTACATTTTTGTTTGAAATTATTGATTAAAATAGATGTCTAAAATTCAGAGAGTAAAACAACTATCTGAATTATTTATGAGTGTTTAATTGTTAGTTCATCTAAATTTATTTATGAATGTTTCCGAACCGTTAGTTATAATCATCAATTTTCAAACAATATTTTATTCAACTGTTCATTTTCTTTCAACTATTATCCTCAAACGACGGAATCAATCTAATCTCATATATAATTTATGATGTAAATTTCATTTCTACTAGTAGAAAAATTGTTTAAATATTTATATGTTATGTGAAATAGGTTATTTGTATCAAGCAAGCAGAACAGTAGAAGAAATTTACATTTTTGCCTATTCTTTTTTTTTTGGTGATCATAAATGATATAGAAATATCAGATATAACATAAATCAATACTTAAATTAAGTTGTTGGTTACACTCCTTAGGAGAAAAAAAACCCCATTTTTTATCAATGACTAACCATTGAATCGATAATAGTGTAATTTATAATCTATATTTTTTTAATTATGACTGAATGGAATTCGAACTCGCCACATAGTGCGCAGCTAAATCATAAATAAATCAATTGAGGTACTTGTTTTTTAGCAAATAAAATTTTGTTAAAAGAATAATTTTTAAATTTTATTTTGTAGAAAGAATTGAATTGTGAAAAAAAAAAAAAACGCCTTCGTATTTACTTTTTTTACATGTACTGTCACTCAATAATCTATTCCCTTATACATGTTTTTGGTCCTACCAAATACCAATACTACATAGAGAAATAGATATATTATTGTCTTACTGGCATTGAAAACAGACAATTAATCATTACAATATATTTAATCCAATTTCTAACTAACTATTGTTTTCACATTCTTGACAATGTCAATTGTTTCTTTCCAATTATCTCTTAAAAAATAGAATCCAACCCCTATATAATCAAAGGTGCTTTTTCAAAAATATATATTAGTTTTTAATTATTACCAAATCTGTTTCAAAATATAAGAAAACAGCCATATTAAGAAATTTATTACATTCTTTAAAAAGTTTGATGTTTTAATTAAATAAAAAATAAAAAATAAAAAATAAAAAATAAAACTTTTTTTTTATAATATCAAAATATATCATATCAAATTTATTTAAGATTGCATAGAAGTATGCAAAATGTTTAATAAAATAAAAGAAAATAAAATAAAATATCTTAAACACTTTATATTTTGAAACAAATAAAGTACATAATAAGCTACTAGAAATCCACGAAACATATTCAATTAAGAGAAAATGATACAAGAATTGTCTTTTAACTAAATTAAACATATTATTCTTTCTGAAAAATTAGACTATCATAATATCTTTTGTCCATCTAATTTTTGTCTGCACTATTAAATGTCTTCTAAATTATTAATTAATTAAAATTAAAATATCTTCAAATTAAACTTCTAACATATGAAATTATAATTTAAATATATTAACTTATTTTACACATATGAAATATTAATAAAAGTAACATTAATTTTGAATTTAGTCTCAATCTATCCGAAATTTAGATTGACTATTATTATTATATTTGAACCATAATATGATTTGTTTTTTATAAAACTTTAAAATGATTTAAACTCGTCTACTATAAGAATCATCATCATCTATTTTGATTCTACAAAACACACATATATATATATATATATCAGATGACAATATATATAACTATATTAAAATGTATATTTATATATATAAATATTTTCTTATATAATATTAAATATATTTCATTGAATATTCATTTTAATTATAAAATCAAAATATCCAATATTAGTTTTAAGAAAATATATATGTAAAAAATAACTTATTTTGTTTGAATTATAAATCATTATGTTATCTTGGAAAAAAGTTGTATCACATGTTCTCTAATTTTTGCGATTTAGTAGAATTATTCCTACCCTAATTGTTTTGGATTGGTTATAAGGATGCTTGGATCTAATGCTACAAAGTTTTTGATAATTCGGTGGATACATATACAATTAGTTTTCACTTAACTCATGAGTATTTACACCAAACAGTGTGATATGGATATATTAAGATTAGTCGAATTCCTTTGTATTATTCTTGGTTTGCTTTGTAATGAATCAAGTATTGGCCATTATAACTTTGATCAACATGTTCATTATTGAATTTTTCTGTTGGCTTTGATTGGCTATTTCTAAACGGTCATTTCTAACGCTTACTTTACTATTAATCAGTATTTTGTTTTAGATGATTTTTTGTAAATGATGTTTCAAAACAAGTTTGTTTTGACTTATTTTTAGTCGTTTGAAAATATTTTTTGTAAATGGATATTTTTATGGTTATTTGGAAAACAACCATAATTTATCAAAACAAATGATCGTCTATTTTTTGTATTTTATGTAGAATTATGATTTAAAATATTATATTTATTTATATTATGGTTCAACAAAAAAATTATTTTATAATATTTAGAAAATTATCTGCTAATATACAAATATTATTTAAAAAATAGTAGTTATAATCTATATATTTATTTTTATATTAAAAGTTTTAAACTATATATTACTACATAATAATTATTTAAATAAAGTTTTATGCACTAATTTTTATCTCATTATACTATTCAATCAATGTACTGCTACTAACCAATATTAATTTTCAAACGATTTTCATTTAAATTTTTTTTTTAAACCACTATTTTCAAACGACCTGTTCATTTTTGTCAAACAATTATTTTAAATAGTGTTACCAAATAGACCGGTTATGCCATATCATTTAAATAGAATATATACTTCAAAAATCGTTTCTTTACGTTATTGTGTATAATGTGTCAAATCAATGTGTATAAATAAACAACTTTCTGTTCATATACAGTATACTCAAAATTTAAGTAATGTGCACACAAAACAAAACATAACCAAGTAGTTAAGTATGATCTCTTTCACATCTCCAAAAACTAAACGAATCATTAAAAATGTCTAATTAAATTCACAGAGAAAATGGTATCTGAAACTATTTAGGGCATTTTAGAAACCTCTCAATATTTTCTTTGCCACCTTAACAAATCATATTGATTACGAATTCAAAACCCAAATATTATAATAAGTTATATATGTGAATCCCACATCACATCACTTGAAACTTCATGGAAAAAAACAGGTAGAATATTAATTAAAGAATTAAACAAGTGTTAAGCTTTATCTTTGAGGTCATTAAGTCAAGTGGTATTACACAACATTTGGTTAACTTTAAAACGCATTACTTAATTATGGTTTTGAGGAATTCAATAATAGTAATTAAGAATAAGAGAGAGTGGAAAGGAGAGAGCAAGTGGTTCACGACGGGCTCGAGAGCACGTGTCGCTGTCTTAACGGACACTTGCTGACTTCTCGATCACTGTGGCCTTTACCAGACCACCGCACGTGTCTCCTTCTTGGTCACCCAAAATTCTGCTTACTCTTTTTTTTTTTGTTTCCTATTTATATATTTAAGAACAAATTTCTTCTTCTGCTCATTTAATTTTTCTTATTTGAATTCCACGGACTATAAGAAATGGAGTATATAAAAATCTATAAACCTTATAACAACATTATTTCATATATTTAATAGATATTCCTTATCCAGTTTACTGCATAATGTATATAGATTATGCTATTTATTAGGTAGGAAAACGGCAATTATGTTCTGTTACTAAATAGTAATTTTTACTGTATTAGCAATAAATTTCAGCATATATTAGAGAATTGTTTTTCATCTACCCAGAGATTGACCTTTAAAGTTTGCAGAATGCCAAATGCATTATTGTGGAATATAATATTCTCAAAATATAATTGCTAAAAAATACAGTGTTATCATTTAATATGAAATAATTAATATATATAAACTGAAATATAAGATATAAATACTTAAACAGAAAGGGATTGTGTAGAAATTACTATTATGTTTTGTTAAATTATTTGCAATAAAATATTTTGAATCTGTAAATTATAAATTTGAGAAAAAGTTATTTTGAATATCTATTAAAATGATCCAAAATTACAACGAGATCAAAACATGTAACATTTTCCCAACTATTATGCAACATATATCTTAAATTCTTGAAATAAACACAGTAACATACAATAGCTTTTACGCATATATCTCTTAATACAACCGCATAAGCATATAAGATATGTAGTATGTGTTATGTGATATAATTGTATTTTCAAGAATTAGAGTTTCATTTGTGTAGTATTTATAAATTATGCTTTTAAACATAATGAGAAAATATCGAGAGAGAGGTTATAAAAAATGATAATGCATGGATCTGAGAACTCACTAGATTCGCAATGTAGAGTACTGTTTTGACCAGAGTTAGTGATGTGATGTTATGATTTTTTCAACAGACTTTTTATTGCACATGTACTATTTTCTGGTCACTTCAACTATCTCTCCTAATATATTCCACTTTACTTTGTATAATCTATCAATATGCAATAATTTTCACTACTTAGAACTACATTAATTTTCAAGCACCGAAAATTTACAACTATACAAACATATTGTTCCATATTTGACTTATATGTATTTTTGTATTTTAATATACAGAAATGGTCCTTAATTAGAGTATTATTGCTAAACATATCGTGCATCTTCTTTTGAAAAATAAAAGAGTATTACTGTTATCAGTTTTTTATACACTAAATAGGGATTAATTTACTTAAACCCCCAAATTATTTTATTATTGATTGAGTTAATTTGTCTTTTTATTCTGAAATCTAAAAGTATTTAGTGCCTAATGAACATGTAAGAATTATGTTATACTAAGACTTGCGTTTACACGCTTCTCTTATTTAATTATTTTTGTTGAATGAAAACAAAAATAAAATAAAAAGAGTAAAATAAGAGAAGCGTCAAATGATAGTCTACTTCATACATATATATTCAAAATTTCATATATTGTTACAAAACGGATTCAAACAATCTCAATTTTAAGATCGATAGATGATGACTGAATCAGAACTAAAAATCTGAAAAATTTAGAAAGAATCAAAAATAAACAAGACATCAAGATTTGATAACTCAGTTTATTAAATCGGTGTAATTATACTTATATATGAGGCAGGAAATTCCAGCAATCCACTAAATAAGAAAAGATTCAGCTCCAACTGAACTTATACTTTACAATAATGGTGAGAGAAAAAAAGAAATTGATTCCGTAGGACTCTCTTACAACAAATACATAAAGGAACTCTTAACCAATTATTTCTTCTGATTTTCGGTACATTTGAATTGGAACAGATGAAATAACCTTCAACATTCTAATCAGAAAGAATTGAATCAGACCAACTCCGAATTCAACACTCTCCAATTTGATTCAATATACTTCCACACATTGCAACATTGTAACCTTTACACCGGCCGAAGGATGTCCACAATATCCCTTCCTTTTCCAAATGTTTTTACGAATACGCTTTTTCGAGATAGAAGTACGTTTTTTTGGAACTGCCATTCAAAAATGAAAAAAAAAGTTTTTCAGTTGCTGCTAAGCAGCTTACTTGAGGAGTTTCAGAAAATCTAAACTTTCATCAAATTTGCGAACCATAATGCTTTTAGTAAGCATATCTGTTGGATTCCTTGAAGTATAAATCTTCTCAACTTCAGTATCACCTTCTTCTTTGACTTCTTTTATGAAGTTATACTTCACATCTATATGTTTAGTTCTTTCGTGAAAAGTAATGTTTTTTGACAAACAAATCGCTGATTGTAAATCACACCACACTGTTCTCCTTTAGTAATTGAAACCCATATCACTCAACAATCCTTTAATCCAAATGGCTTATTTAATTGCTTCAGTTAAAGCTAGATACTTAGATTCTGTTGTTGAGAGTCCACTGTTGGTTGTCGATTTGACTTCCAGCTCAACTCGCTTTGTTTCCTCCTATATTGAACACATAGTCACTTGTTAATTTCCTTTTATCTAGATTCCCTCCATAATCTAAGTCACAAAAACCATGAATGTCAAAATATTTTTCCATTGAGAAGACTAGATTAAGATTTAGAGAACTTTTTAGATATCCCAACAACCATTTCACTACTTCCCAGTGAATTTATCATGGTCTGCTCATGTATTTACTAACCAAACCAATTATATGAGCAACATCTTGTCTAGTTCCAACCATATAATACATCACACTTCCTACTGCGCTTGCATAAGGGATCTTTTTTTATATCAATGCACTCAAAATCATTCTCCACTTTAGATAGTATGAAATGTGCACCAATAAGAGTATTAACTACCGTTGCATCATCCATTCTGAATTTTTAATCACTTTCTTCAAATATTCTAACTGAGATAACTTCAAGGTACCTTCAGAATGATCTCTTTTGATATGTAATCCCAATATTCTACTTGACAGACCCATATCCTTCATCTCAAACTTATCATTGAGAACTCTTTAACTTTTGTAATCTTGGCTATATCCTTTGCATCCAATAATATGTCATCAACATATAATAACAAATAAATATGCTTATATGATCTGATTTCTTTGACATATACACATGAATCTCTACTGATTTTGATGAAACCTTGGTCTAACATGAATGTATTAAAATTTTTGTTCCATAATCTAGGGTCTTGCTTTAAACCATAAAGAGACTTTTTAAGCAAACATACTTTCTCTGGATTCTCAATAAATCCTTCAGGTTGTTCCATGTATAATTCTTGATTTAATTAACCATGTAAGAATGTCGTTTTGACATCCATTTGCTTAAGCTCCATATAATCTTTTACAACTGCAACCATTAGAATTCTGATGGAGACATGCTCTACAACTGGTTTAAAAACCTCTTCATAATCAATTCCTTGTTTTTGACTAAAATCCTTTGCAACCAATCTAGCTTTATGTATCTCTGATTCAACACCATGGATCCCATGCTTTTCTTGAAAATCCATATGCTACTTATCACTTTAGCATCCTTTGGTCTGTTAACAATATCAAATGTTTAATATCTCATCAAAGAACTCATTTCCTTTGACATTCTATCATTTTATTTTTCCCAATCTTTGTCTTTCATTGCATCATGGTAGCAATTGGGTTCCTCATAACCAATTTCTTATGTTGTTGATAAAGCAAAAACTATATTCGTATAATCTGCCATCTTTGGAGGAGCCTTTGCAACTCTTCTCAACTTATCCCGAGCCAACTTATAATTATTTAGGTCTTGAGCTTGAGAAGCTGATGAACCCAACTCTTATTTACTCTTCTGAAACTACTTTTCACTTGATTGTAATCTACAATATTTGACGATCTTAAAAGAGTTGTTAAGACTTTGTCTCTCTACATTCTTCATCATTCTTTGAATCTCCACTTTCATCAAAACTTTCTAAAGCTCCACCTTTGTGAAAAACCTTTAAATACTGACTCTTTCCTTTATTCAAGATTGTTATGGACTTGGAATTATCATTGCTATCATATTGTTCTTAAACATTATGTTCTTCACGACTTTGTAAATCTCTGAACATGACGTTCTCTTGAAACACCATATTCCTACTGATAATTTATTTATGCTCTTCAACTAACCAGATTTTATAATTTTTGGTACCCAGAGGATAACCAATAAAGATCCCTTTCAATGCTATGGTCTTAAGCTTTTCCTGATTTTGATAAGCATAACCCCCATAACCAAACATCTTAAAATGTTTTTATCCTGGTTTTCTCTTGAGGCAAAGCTCTTCTGGAATATTGTGATAAGTTGTTGTATATGGAGATTTATTCACCAAATATGCTGCCAAAGTTGTAGCTTCTGCCCATAATGTATCATCAAGAGCTGATTCATTAAATATACATCTCATCTTCCCCATTAGAGTTATATTCATACGCTATGCAACACCATGTTGTTGTGGTGTATATGTGCATGTACAACGCATTTCAATATCATTCTTCTTACATAAATCATCAAACTTCTTATTAAAAAACTCGAGGCCATTATCTGTTCTTAGAACTTTTACCTTTTCTATTATTTTGTACTTCAACATGTTGTTTCCATTCATAAAACTTATCAAATGTTTCATCTTTAGATTTCAGAAACATTACATAATCCAGTACATCTTCTGTTTCATGCTTCTGAATATCAAAACTAAGCTTCTTCACTTTCCCATTACACAATGTTCACAAATATTGAGATCTTTAACATCTTTCTTCTGTAGTAACCTTTTTCTGTCAAAGTCTTCATGTTGTTAAAACTCATATGACCGAGTCTACTGTGCCAAAGCTTAGTGATATATGTCTCACCATCTAACAAATACAACTCACTCTTCATTTCACCTTTCAAAGTCGTATTCTCATTAATAAAATGCCTTACTTTTCCATTACCACCTTCATGATTACAACCAAGCTTATCAAATGTCTTGTTGATATTAAAAATCTCCTGAGATTTGGAACATACTTTACATTATTCAGTTTTCTGATTGTGCATCCATGAGTATTTATCCTGGTAGATCCTCAACCTTGAGACACTAATGAATGATAATCTCCCAGTAAAATAGTGATTGATTAATTATCTTGAAAAGTACTAAACCAATCTTATGTACATCCTGAATCTAGAACCCAAATATCTTTAACCATCTGATCATTAACATCAAAGCTTCAAAGAATACCAACTTTTCAATGATAACATCGGCTTCTCCTTTGGATTCATTTTCAAACCTTTTCTTTCTTTCAAAACATTCGTTTTTAAGTGACCTTCATTTATACAGGACCAACAAGTAACTTTGGTATTTGATTTAAATTTGCTTATACTCATGCTATTGTTACTCTAAATTCTATTTGAAGATCGTCCCTTTTTTGTTGTATACAAAGTAGTTGATGAACTTGCTTTTGTTCCTTTCTCTTCTTGCATTTCTTTTTCAAGAGTATTTGTTGACGATACCACGTCTTGAACTGGTAGATGCTTATTACCATATATCAAAGTATGTTTCAGCTGAGCATACTTAGGAGGAATGACCTAAGTTTTATAACTTCTTAACTCTCTTCTGGTATAAAGATGTTAAGTGTTCCAAGCTAAACTATAATCTTGAACATACAATCAAGGTTCTCACTAACATTCTTTGATTCATTTCATCATGAAACCAAAATACTTGAGCTACATATTGATTCTATTTGGATGATGAGTTTCCATATACCAACTATTCAATAATGCCCAAGTTGGTGCAGCTGTTTTACATTGTCTAACCTGTCAAAGTACTTTATCACCAAGATTCAACATGATTATATCATTGGCTTCTTCTGACCTTGCAATTTTTCTGGATCAGGAATTGTTTTGATTTGCATAATTTTAGAAGACTCACCATCGTCTTCTTTCTTTCCTTTTGCCTTCGTGTCGTTTCTAAGTGATTGGGCCACAGTCTGGTGGGCTAAGACTCAAGAAGCTGGTCCGGTAAAGGCCCACTTTGTATCTGTTAGTCTTTGGCCCAAGGATGAAACGACAGGAAAAATATGTCGTTTTTTGGAGAAGAGCAGAGTTGTACGAACCAGACTTGTCTCTAGCTCCTGAAAAAGACGGCCAAAGGCAGAGTTAAAACAGTGATAGAGAAACATGATGATAAAAAAGAGGGTGGTGCATATCTCATGTGTAGAGAGAGATCAGAGAGGAAATGGGAGAAAAGCTTTAGAGAGAGAAAGTGATTTACCTTCATCTTTAGGGTTTGTTCTTGCGGGTTCTCCTGTTTTCTTGGGATAAAGAGGAGCACACTCAGCTTGTAAATATTTATGTATCGTTGTTTATATAAGCCTTTAGAACTGGTTTAAGTTCTCCAAGATGTACCTTGGTCACATCGACCTTGGGAACTTGTAAACCCTTGTGCCCTTCTGTTCAAATCCTAATAGTGGTATCAGAGCTAAGTTGCGAAGAATAAGATAAGGCGGAAAGGTCAAAGATTTAAAGGTTCAAGACCATTCTATTTATATAAAATTTGCTGACTCATTTCTTCACTGGATCTGATGGTATAAAGATATGAGTTACCCCGTGAGATTATTAACAGAAGCAGGAAAGAAGAAAGGTGGAAACTTTAAGGGTAGCCCAATCTTAAAAGGTGAAAACTTGGAGGTTGATTCATCTGAATCATGTTGGAACCTACACAAGGAAGGTTTGAAGTTGAGAAATTTGATTGTGAAGGAGACTTTACACTGTGGAAGCATAGGATGCTCGGTCAACTTGAGATCTTGGAGTTTTGCTAACTACTCAAGCCAAAAGAACTTGTGAAAGATGGAGAAAAGTCAGATCCTCTATGGGCAGAGAAAGATATAAGGGTAAGAAATCTTTGGGTCACTATTTTACTGACCCTGTTCTTAGGAGCCTTTAGTTTATGAGATGTTGAAGGCTCTACAGAATGAGTATCAAGCACATACTCTACCAAACAGGTTCTACTTGAAGCAAAGGTTCTTCAGCTTCAAGATGGAGGAAGACCAGAGTTTGGATAAAAATTTGGACACTTTCAACAAGTTAGTCTGGGATCTATCCAGTGTAAATGCTAAGATGAATGAAGAAGACAAGGTTGCGATACTCATCAACAACTTACCCAAGAAATATGATCACCTGGTTCACACACTGAAGTACAACAGCAGCAAGGACACAATCAATACCAAGGAGATTATCAGGGCAGCTTACTCACTAGAACTTGAGCTGAAACAGAAAGGACCGATAACGTTAAAGTCTATTGATGAAGGATTTTTTGTACAAGAAAGAGGAAGATCTAAAAAGAAAGGTCAGTCAAAAGGAAAATCAAGCAATATAAGCAAGTCTAGACCAAAGAAGAAAAGAACTTTGTGGATATGAGGTCATGAAGACCACTTTAAAAGGGATTGTACAAAGAGGTACCAACCTGGAAGCTCTCAAAAACGAGAAGCCAGAGTGGCTCAAGCTCAAGAAACAGAACCCTTAATATTGATTGCAACTCAGCAACAAGGAAGAGAAGGTGAGGTACTGGATTCTGGTTGCTCCTATCACATCACCTACAAAAGAGATCTGATGTTTGATGTAGAATATGTTGATGGTGGCAAGATACTCATGGGAAATGACACCTATTGTGAAATCAAGGAAAGCTTGGATCTATTTTCTGAAGACCAAGGATGAAGCCTACACAAAATTTATAGAATGGTTAGCTCTGGTTGAAAATCAAAGTGGAAAAAGACTTGGAGTCCTAAAGACAGACAGGGCTAGAGTACTGCAACAAAACCTTTGATGAATATTGCAAACAAAAAGGGATTATAAGGCACAAAACTTGTCCTTATACTCCCCAGCAAAATGGCGTAGCAGAAAGGTTAAATAGATCCATACTTGAGAAGGTTAGAATCTACTCAGTGAAACTGGTTTAGGAGAACCATTTTGGGCAGAAACTTCATCTACAGTCGTGTACACTATGAACAAGACTCCATCAACTCCATTGGAATTCTAAATACCTGAAGAGATATGGTCAGAAAGGAAGAATGAGTTTAATCACATGAGGAGGGGTGTCTGGTCTACTATCATGTTGAGCATGAAAAGTTAAAGCTAAGAGCAAAGAAAGGAGTGTTCATGGGTTATCCTCAAGGGGTAAAATGCTACAGGATATGAAGTTGTGAAGATAGGAAATGAATTATGACTAAGGATGTGGTGTTTAGAGAAGATATCATATACAAGTATATTGAAAGATCTTCTAAGGCCGATGAAAAAGATGTATCAAGGCAAGTTAGAAAAAGGGTTACCTTTTTTACACCTGGTGACATGTAAGATGGAGAAACTTCTGGACATCAAGTGATCTATTCTCAGGGATCTACCAGTGCTTCAAATGAGAATCAAGATGGAGATACTGAAGAACCTGAAACAGAAGAAGATGATCAGTCAGATAAAAATCTGAAGATGATCTTGATAACTATCTACTGGCAAGTGATAGAAAGAGAAGGTCAAACATAAGTGCACCAAGTAGATATGATCATGCAGACGTGATTATTTATGCTCTAACTATGTCACAGGTTATGAATCTCGAGGAACTTTAGAGCTACAAAGAAGTAATGAATAGTAAGGACAAAGAAAAGTGGAATGCAGCTGTTAAGGATGAGATGGAGTCTTTGAACAAGAACCATACCTGAATCCTGATATCAAGACCAAGAGACAAAAGGGCCATTGGTTGCAAATAGATCTTCAAACTGAAACCTGGAATTCCTGCAAGAGAAGAACCAAGGTATAAAGCAAGGGTAGTTGCAAAAGGTTTCTTCGAGATAAAAGGAATAATTTACCATGAAGTATTTGTTCCAGTTGTTAAACACATAACAATTAGACTAGTACTTTCTATGGTAGTCTATCAGGATCTAGAATTAAAACAGCTAGACGTTAAAACAAATTTTCTACATGGAAATCTAGATGAAGAAATCTACATGAAACAACCAGAGGGTTTCAATAATAATGATCAAGTGTATCTACTTAGGAAATCTTTGTATGGGTTGAAACAAACTCCTAGGCAATGGAACTTACGTTTTGACAAGTTCATGAAGTCTCTGAAGTATACAAGAAGCAAGTCAGATCTGTGTGTGTACTACAAGTGCCTAAGTAGAGAAAACTATGTATACTTACTGCTATATGTTGATGACATGTTGATAGCAGCAAAAGGCATAAAAGAGATTTCAAACTTGAAGACAGTTTTGAGTAATGAATTCGAGATGAAAGACCTAGGAAGTGCAAAAAGGATCCTAGGAATTGACATCACAAGTGACAGAGCAAAAGGTATCATACAACTATCTCATTGAGAATATCTAGAGAAAGTGCTAAGGAATTTCAAAAAGATGGATTCAAGATCAGTGTTGACTCCTATGAGAACACACTTCAAGCTATCTAGTACTAAGGAAGATCAAAAGGATAAAGCTGAAACTGAGATGGAAAATATACCTTATGCAAGCGTTGTAGGGAGTCTCATGTACTCCATGGTTGGCTCAAGGCCTGATATAGCCTATGCAGTGGGGGCTTGTGAGCCGATTCATGAGCTGTCCAAGTAAAGAACACTGGTCAGCGGTGAAATGGATCCTAAGATACATTAGAAACGCAACAAAATTGAAGTTAACCTTCACCAAGCCTCAAGAACTGAAGATAAGAGGTTATTGTGACAGTGATTATGCATCAGACCTAGATATAAGAAGATCAATTACCGGATATGTGTTTCAAGTGGGTGAGAACACGGTCAGTTGGAGATCTGGCCTTCAGCAAGTTGTAGCTCTGTCAACTACCGAATCAGAGTACTTGACCCTTGCCGAATAGTCACTGAATTGGGATTCGCACATGACCAAGCTGAAATCTTATGTGACTCTCAGAGCGCGATCTGCATGGCATAGAACAGTGTACACCACGAACGGACGAAGCATATAGACAATCGATTCCACTTTATCAGAGATGTAATCGAGCAAGGAACTCTGAAAGTCTCGAAGGTGAACACAAAAGTGACCCCAAAAGATATTTTGACAAAATCTGTACCAATGAAGAAATTTGAGGAGGGATTAAGGGATTTGAAGGTGCTAATGCACCATCACTAGCTCGTAAAGAAAGGGGATAGGTTTCCGGCAAAAGAATCGCCGGGAAAGGACTAGAGAAGGTAAATTCTCTAGTTGGGTCAGTCTGAAGCCAAATCAAGATGGAGAATGTCGTTTCTAAGTGACTGGACCACAGTCTAGTGGGCTAAGACTCAAGAAGTTGGTCCGGTAAAGGCCCACTTTGTATTTGTTAGAGTCTTTGGGCCAAGGATGAAACGACAGGAAAAATATGCCGTTTTTTGGAGAAGAGCAGAGTTGTACGAACCAGCCTTGTCTTCTAACTCTTGAAAAAGACAGCCAAAGGCAGAGTTTAAATAGTGACAGAGAAACATGATGATAAAAAGAGGATGAAAAAAAGGGAGAAAAGCCTTAGAGAGAAAGTTATTCACCTTGATGTTTAGGGTTTGTTCTTGCGGGTTCTCTTGTTTTTTTGGGATAGAGAGTAGCACATTAAGCTTGTTAAGATTTTTTTTTATCGTTGTTTATATAAGCCTTGAGAACTGGTTTAAATTCTCCAAAATGTACCTTGGTCACATCGACCTTGGGAACTTGTAAACCTTCGTGCCATGTTATTTCTTGCAACACAAATAACATCACTCAATCATATAATCACCTTAAGATTTGAGTCTCCGGTTCAAATCCTAACACTTCGTAATCATAATTGTCTTTGTCCAATTAAAATCGTTGATTACATCTTTGTAACTGGATATACCAAGATAACCAAGCAAACTTTTCGATTATAACCTTCTGATTAGCCATCAATACCACGAGCACAAGGCTCCGATACAAGTTACAAATGGATTCAAACAATCACAACTTTAAGATGTATTGATAGATGATGATTGAATTAGAACTAGAAATCAGAATAATTTGGAGAGAATCAGTGGTAAACAAGACGGAAAGATTTTAAATTAGTTCAATAAATCAGTGTGATTATATCTACATCTAGGGCCGGAAATTCCAACAATGAGAAAAGATTTAAGTCAGAGGTTAGAGTATACAATAATGGTGAGAGAGAAAGAGAAAAACAAATACACAAAAAAGAAAAAAATGATATAAAATAACTTTTAACCAAGTTTAATAATCGGATTGGTTCCTCGCAATTAAAACCAAGACCAATTAAAAGACACAACAAATACTCCGTCAAATAAATAATTAAAAGGGATATTTAATTAAATATTGGATCAAGTGTATTGATTAAGAGAGTACATTAAAAAATTAAGTGAAGTTGATGTTCCTTTTTTAAAATAGACCATTAACGATATCTAGTGGGTCATGACTCATGATTAATTTTGTTTGTCCATTAAGCTTCTATATGCTCTATTTATGGAATGAACCCTAATCGTGATTTGAAAGATAGGTCCACACAGAGGTATATACCTTTCTATTATTAGATTAACCCTAATTAATTTATTATTACCCATTACATCTAAATTAATTCATACTATACACTATGAAATAAACTTAATTTTTATTGGTTATTTTTCTCGCACACAATCATGGAAGGACCACAACATAGAACAATATTTTTGTTGTGACTCGTGACATCTTATTATGATATATAGAAATATATGTTATAGCATATTATATAAAGTATAGCATAGTTAAAGTGAGTTCAATGTCATGTTTCCATTGAGGTTCAAAACTATGATTTCAGTAGACGAAATAAAAATGTGCTAGGAATTTAAAAGTTAAAAAATCGATTTGTTATTAAATTGTTTTGACAAGAATGTACGTAAGGCCCAATGTAGCAACATCTTTTGGGCCGTAATTTGAGCTCTCTACAGAACGAAATGTGTTAAATCTGTGAACTGTCGAAACGTTTACTTTGGTAGTAGCTGACAATAAAATTTATACTAGTTAGCAACTAACAAATAAATTATAATTATCTTGTTGTTGGTTTATGGCAGCAATAATGACCATCAAATGTTATCAATTCAAGTTTTATAATGTCAAAATTTATCCGATAACGATTACAAAACAGACAATAAAATGTGTTGCTCAGTCGATGATCATTGTCGTCAATAATTGTAAAAAATACATGACCAGTACATTCGCATCTTCCACTCTGATAAAATATGTTGGTGTCGGATCTCATATAACAGACTTAGTGTATTTTAGCCGGAACGCATCATTTTGTATAGACCTCGACATTTTATCCAAATCCAAAAATTCAAATCGAACCTAACCCGAAATACAAGATCCAAATCAAACTAGACCCGACGTAAATATCTGAATAGATCTTAACTCTTTGTTCCTGAAAATTCAGATCAAAATTTGTAAAAAACTGAGAACTATCTTAATTATATTTAAAACAAAAATGATTTAGATTTACAATTTTAATAACTTAAATATTTAAATTTATAATTTCTAAGTTACTAGATCCAAAAACTTGAACCCAAAAATACTTGAAGTGTACGAGCTGGAACCCGAAATATCATGGCCTAGTTTTGCAGGTTCCAAGAACATCATATGTTTAGTTTGTGGATGGATCAATTAATGGTCAACTCTCCAAAACAATAAAATTCAAAATTTGGTTTGGTTTAGTTCGGTTTATATGATTAATCTTTGTTTCCTTTATATGCGTTTTATAAGTGGAGAGTCCCCAAAATGAAGGGTCTTACCGATAATTCTGGCTAAAGAGAAGGGATCACCTGTCGTCTAGAACAAGGGACGATATTCAACTCATCGGCCTCACCACCATTTTAAAATTTACAAACGAATATGGAGACAAGATTTCCAAATGTTGCGAAAACCACCCTATCTCTTTTTCTCCGACAACAATGATCAGAATGATCTCCAGTACACGAGCTTGAAAGACGTAATCTCAAGTTCTGATGGATTTAGTTCCTTCTTTTTTAACAATCAAGCTCCTTCACAAGATGGGGTTCTTTTGTCAGACATGGATTCTTCTAACATTGCCATTAGGAACGAGCTCGTGAAAAGAGCAGCTTCCATGTATCTTCAATCTTCTATGGTTGTCATTGCTCCTGACACGAACTGGTTTCAAAGATTCTGTTTGAAGGCTAAGCATCAGGCAGTTGCTGCTGTTGATTGTCTCAGACCGGTTTACCGGATTTTCGCTCGGTCTAGTTAAGAGATGCCTTTAGAATGGGTGATTCGAATTTTTTTTGTAAATATTGTAAATATTTTAGGTGATCAAATAAAATCTCATATATTCAACAAGTTTCTTACTTCACCTGTAACACAAGAACTGATCTATGAACAAATCACACGTACGTAGATTAAGCATAATACCAAGTCTTTTCTTTTAACGTTTTTTCTTAGCTCGTTTGGAAGAAGGCCTCAACGCCTCTTTTCTCAAATCTTCCGAAGCTTTTGTGTTCAGAAACGGCTGCAAACGTAAAAGAGCAAAAATGAACAAGTTAGAATAAGTGCAAAGCCAGTTAAACCTGATGCACAGTGTGTTTTGTCATTAAGTTTTACTGTTTTGGTTCCAGTTTTAAGAATTTCAATCTCAACTTGGAAGAACCACTTTGGATATTATGCCCTTGATGGTTCTTTCCGTCTCATGCCACTTCCTGGCCATAACCGTCCTCCATTGAAAGAGCCTGATCCTTAAATTAAAGCATGCTTTGATTCGTTTTTACATTTATAGAGTCGATATGCGTTCAATATGCATTTAACATGATCAGATAAAGCAGGACTTTGTATAGATAACAGTGTGTATATTGCACAAGATATCACTTAACAGTATTCACCCAACTGCCACAAGTTCATATAAACAAAGGCAGCATATGAATGTGCATTAGCATGTCCTTCACAATGAATAGATAAGAGATCGATATTTAACCTCTTCCTTTCTCTTTTGGAGTTCCAGAACTTCTCGGCAAAGAGTAAGACACTCGGTGTGGTAAGCTGCAGCTAAATTCTTAATCAAAGCCTTCCTTTTGATGATCCCAATCACTTAAGAAACAAACAAGTTAAAGCATTGGTTAGATAAATAGCGAAACAAAAACCGATATAATATATTAGAAATGCAGGTATTGAAAGAAGCAAAACACAGATAGCTGGTGATTCATGATCAGAACAAGAACATAAGTGGATCTAGATTCATCCTGCAGACACGTATATATATTTAGACACTTCCTTGCATAATGCCGATTGCGATTCACTATACTTTCATGAAAACTTAATTTGATATTTGTAAAACTAAGAAACAAAATGAATGTTCACATCAATTGCAACATCAATCTCTCACTAAACAGTGGAAATATGAACTCACTCTATACACTTGGTCAAACTCGTGATTGTGCAGAACCTAAATCGTTGGTTCCACAGAGAAACCCAGAAAGCAAAACCCTAGAAATCAAATTGGGGAAATTAGAGAATTACTTCGACTTGGATCGAATTTAGCCAGAGGAGTAGACGTTTCCAGCGGCGGATCTTCATGTAAGGGTAAAGCTTCCGGCAAAGAAGGAAGAGGAGGTTCCGGTAGAGACATATTCTCTTCTTCCGCCATAGAAGAAGTTTCAGGTTTAATGTCAAAACCAGAGCAGAAACGTAGAAAAATCCCTGATAGATCAAAAAGTTCTTCGTTCTTAATTTCCAGTTTCCACTGTGATTAATCCAGGCCCGTCTTCGTTCTGTGGTTTCTGTTCGGAAAAGGTTAACTTAAAAAAGTTAAAATCTTATGTTTGCCATCAAAAGCACTTACAAAGCACGTGAGCAGCAAAACCATTGTATGTATATATCAGTCATGTCCAGAATTCCTAAGACCTTATGTAATACACGATTTTTTTTGTTTGGTCTAAAATAATAAATGACTTTTTATATGATCAATAATACACCATGTTTAGACGAAATTATATTTATATATATATTTATAGTTATTTCTTACTTTCATTTTAATCCAAGTTATTATAATTTTTCTTCGTGATTTTAGTTAGGGGTGGGCATTCCGGTTTACAATTTGATTATATTTCAGAATTTTTAGTTTACGGTTTATTAGTTCTTAAAAAACTTAAATCCCTTAAAAACCATTTAAAATTCGGTTTAGTATGGCTTGATTTTTCTCAGAGATACAGTTTACCAATTTCATAAAAAATTAAAACTATATTAAACCGTAAGTAATTTGGGTTGGTTTGTTACGGTTTGGTTTTATTGTTTTCTATTATATCATAGTTTAAGTTGTTTTTTTTTTTTTTTTTTTTTTTTTTTTTTTGACAACATCATAGTTTAAGTTTAGTAAATCAGTAAAACAACACACATAAAAACAAAAAACGCGAGAATAAATTTGAATTTTTTGAAAACATTTGACTCAAAACAAATGATTTTTCTTATGTCACAAAACTGATAAAATTTTATTTAAAAGAAAAAAAGACTCGTAACCGATAAATCATATGACCATCATCAAGTACTATTGTTAGTCTTTTTTTTTTTTGTCGTATGTTAATATTAATAATATTAGGTAGGATACGATCATTACAAACGTAAACTGGAGTTCTTTTGATGCCCAAAAAAGTGTTCTTTTGAAATACTATACCAGAAAAAATCTAAGTTAGAAAACTTAGAAAAACATATTCGAAAAAACTATTCCATAACTGAAAATCGAATTCACCATAAAATATGATGATACCAAATTGATGATGAAATCTCCTATGATAAATAAGTGTATCTCACAATGAAGATCAGGACAACTACTCCGAGAAGAAAGAATCCCACTAATCTTTTTGAAATGGCAAGGTCGAAAAAAAGTCGACCATATAATACTTTGTAGAGCCTTTGAAAAAACTGGACCACAATCAAATCTTAAAAATGTTAACAAGAAACTTTAGCTAACTCAAACTGGCGGCATAACCTTCAGAAAGGATCTCAATAGAAGCCGAACAACATTGTAAACCCACCAGAATGTAGCTTGAGCCAACTAAGACTTCCACTAACAAAGCCTCTACTCACGCCGAACAATCACGAAGCCTCATACCATGCTCACAAAACTTACCGGCACAACTACAATCCAACGCAAGATCTGAGGTGAAACCTCCGACAAGCTGCTCCAAACCATCAATATGAACCGAGAAGAACCAACAGAACAACCCCATTAGCCAAAGACGACAACAATATGACAAGACGGTCAACCACTTCCAAAACCAAATTTGTATTAACGGTGCTAGGATAAGCGAAAACATATTTGAAAGAAAAAAAATAGAAAAAAACATATATACTATTAGTCTTCTTATATTTTTTTTATAAATGTCTTATTAATGAAAAAACCTAAAAAGCTAAAGGGTTTTATGATTATAAACCGAAAAACAAATTTTTATTATTATTATTGTAACTAAATGAATTTTTAGTAAAACCAAAATCAAATTAAATCACAATCTTAATTTTAAGCCAAGTAAATAAAGTCAAATTTTCATATATTTTGACACCGTTTCCATTTTCCTAACTCTTTGTTTTTTTAAAAAAATTGTCTAATTCTCTTATTTTCACTTCGAACATTCTTCCATAGATTATTTTATAACAAAATAGTTTCAATTTAATATGATATAACTAATATCAAAATACGGTGTACTATCTTATTTTATCGCCAAAAAGAATATTTTCCTATTGTAAAAATAAAATGTCTCATGTCACTTTTTAATACACTTGGATATACCAATTAAGATTTGATAGTTTATTGTAACCCGCGTTTATTTGGTTCTTAAATCATTGTTGATATTTTGAATATTATTTTTGAGATATTTTTTTTAGAAATCCAAAATCCGAACCGAAATCAATCCAAATTAGAAAAATCGAAAACCGAAACTGAATTGGAGAAAATATTGGAATGGATCCTGAATCTATATTTTTAAAAATTCGAACTTAAATCCGAAACCGAACCCGAACTCGATCTATACCGAACCAAACTCTATCCAAGAAATAAAAATATTTGAATGTCTTAAATCAAAATAACCAAAATACCGCATTAATGAAATGAACCCGGCAAAACACTGAAATGTGTCTTAATCTATATATCAAAAAAATCGAATCTAAACCTAAACCAGAATCGAATCAATAACTGAATCTGTAATCGATCTATTTTTATTAAATTTTCGCTTTTCTATAAAATTGATTTATTAAATTTTTATTAATTTTAAATATATATATATATATATATAAATTTGTAACAAAACCCATCTATTTTTAAAAATATTTTTCAAGTTTAGATTAATTGTATCCTATAATTTATAAGATTAAAACAGATTATACATAAATATTAATAATTAGATTTTGTTAGCAGAAAACCAACTAAAAATAGCATAACTGATTTTTTCTGGTATCTAGCTATAACTCTTTGTCAACTGTTTTTCATTTTTTACTTTCTAGAACCTCTAAAGTTAGCCCAAGAAGTCAAGAACTAAATTAAGAGAATTTGTTGATCAAAGTATTGAAATACTTTTAAAAGTCTTGTAATCTTCTCTATATATATCCTTCATTTGTTCATATCCACTAATTAAACAATCAAATACTCTTCTTTCGTCAACAAAATCTCCTGAAAAACAGCATCAATATGGCGAATGAAATGAGGTTTAGTCAAACATGGGGATCAGAAGTAGCACCTTCGTCACTTTCTTATCGGATTCAGCATAGAAGATCATGGAGGAGCTTTTCACAACCAAAATTGGAAACCATTTTTGAAGAAGGATATGATTTTTTTGTAGTCAAGGCATCAAAACGGATTGTGATAAATCGTCCTCTTCTACTCTCAATGCTTTTCTACTTTGTCCTTTACATATCTATCAAAGAGTATTGATTAATTGCTTCTATTATTTGTAATTTGGATGTCTTGTTGATAACAAAATCTCTCCATGATGTTAGGTAAAATAAAGAGTTATATTTTAAAGAGCCTGTTTTTCTTACTAAAAAATGTGTTTTGCATAGGTAATAAAAAGTCGTTTCAACATTTTCTAAAGATACAAGACACTGTCTTTGGTCAAGTGGTTAAATGTTATCTCTCCTATATTTTCTACCCAAATTCAATTTTTTTTCAGGGAACTGCATTTATCCTACGTAATATTGTTAGAGGTTTAGGGGGTTTGATTATGAATGACTCTCGTCGATCCAATTGTTGTTGACAAAATAAACATTTTCTCAAGATACATCCGGCAAATTTGTCCATGTTTTGATTTGTGGGTGTTACCCACAAAAGTCTTTCTTGTTCTAGTTTTATCTGGAGAAATCTTTCTTGTTCTAGTTTTATCCGCATAATTTGTTCTCAAAATTTGATACTATCTTATTTTGTTGATTTAAGAAGGTGTTTTTACCTATGAATTCATTTTTCAAATACTTAGCCATGTTAAAAAAATGTGTTATTTGTAAAAAAAAAAAACCCAGATCCGTGAGCATAATATATTATAAGTTTACATTTGTAAATCAAATGGACAATCTGACACTAAGCATTGAAACTACGACATATAAGATTATAGAAGAATCTTTTGATTATACATACTTTTTTCCTTTTGTTAATAAGGAAGTTCCGGGTTAAAGCCAATACGTCCTTCTACGCTCGGGGTCAGCCGTTAAGATTACTCTCTCAGCCCTCCCCGTTCCTATTATACATAGTTACATTGAATTATACGTATGTAAGTAAATATGTTCAAATAAGTCGAACAACACGATCCTGACTATACAACAAAGCACACGATACGGCCGACAAAATGGCCGGAACTAGAAATAACAAACGATGTCGTTGAGCCACAACTACACTCTTATAATGATTGTGATCATTTAAATCATCTGACCTTTCTTCCACAATTTTCTCTAATGTTGGAGACGTTGAACATCTCCGGCGAGAAATCATCGGCGCTGGCACCATTTGTGTTCCAGAAAAGGATATTCTTCTTCCTAATTCTGATCTAACCATGACTTCGATCTTTTCTAGTTTTTCTTATTCTTGATAACGTTTAAAGAGAAACTTATGGAAGTATGATTTCTAATAAATTTCAATAGTGAATTGTTGGTGTATATATCGAGTTTAATGAATGACGACAATAATTAAAAACACGGTTTTAATTTGTTGAGACAGAAAATTTAAGGAAAAGAAAAAAACAGATCAATGAACGGTTGTGTTTGGTTCAAATTGACTGAATGGTCTTATAACCACACACGTACTACTCTTATTGTCGACAAAAGTAGTGATTGTAAATGTAACGACAAACTTTTCTCTACGATATAGGTTTATATAGAGACAAAAAAAAAACATAAACACACACACAATATTAAGATATTATAGTTTCGAACAAAAATAATATCTTTGGGATATTCTTATAATACCATACCAATTATTGTGATTCTTTTTATAATATTACTTTCTCAAATTGATACATACACCACTTGTTGTGTTCTGTATAAAAGACATTAATAGATTTAAGGAAAATGACAGTACAACTAGAAGAAATATGGGAGAAGCATCCAAAGAGTGCAAGTAGTTCGTGATTTCTGTCCAATTTGGTTTTACAAGTCTTGTTTAGTTAGTTGTATCTCTACGTGTACGGTGTACTAGAGAGTTGCATGAGACTATGAAAAAATTCATTTAAAGTCTGTCAACATAACCCATTTTAAAAGAAAACAAAATTCTTTTTTCAACGTTTAATATCTTTTACAACTTCTAGAACCCAATTATCTTCTTTATCGTTATATTTACTCTTAAACTTGGAACTCTTTCATTGTTTTCTTTCTATTTCTTAAGTTTTATCTCGTTTTCTTTATACTCTTTATTTGATTCTCCGATTACCTTACAATGGACGATGAAGGTGGCTTACTCAGCACCATCACATTTACTGTTTTTTGAATGTTTCTCCGGCGAAGAGGCTTTGCTGTGTAGTTATAAATACAGAATTAATTCAACAAGTGCAACACATCAATGTAATACATGAGGATCAAATCCACATAGAATCTATAACTTATGCAATATAACCGCAAAACTCGAACTTAAACTAAAGCAATCGATATTATGTGAAATTGAAAACTACTAAAACTAAAACAAAGCAAACTAAACTCAAACAAATTTCAAACCAAACAAGAACTAAACCGTATCAAACAAGCAAAGACTTAAGCAAAAACAACGATTCAAAGGGACAATCAATCAAACTAGGACATGAGACACTCAAATGGATCAATTCACTTCCATGACATTGATCCCTTTATCAAATCAACAAATCTTGCTGAACTTTTATTTTCAAATTCAAAGATCAATAAGAAATCAACACAACTTCACTAAGTTCACTAAACACCTTAACATTATCTTCCACTAGCTAGGGAAGCTTAGCTCATAACTAGGTATCTCGAGAATTTTTCCAGGCTGAAAATTCCTAGCATATATTTTCAAATGATTAAGTTGAATCTAACATTAAGAATACCTAATATGAAGATACCTATCAAGCCATCAACCACTGAGTCAACTACTCATTTATAACTTCAAAGGAAATTAAAAGAAAAGACAAAAGGATAAACATAATTAAAAGAGAACATATAAGATAAAGAGATTTCCAATTAATTCAAAAGAATGATCTAAAGAGGATCATCCAAAGAAGTATCAAATATTCTTTCTTAAACTCACTCTCCAAAATGTTCTAAGTTGGCGGGAAATTAAAAGAGTGACGTTCTAATCCTTTAAAATTTAGGGTTTAAATGTTTTAAAACAGAACCAGGTCGACCCAAGATAAAACAAGTCTAACTAAATAAAAAAAAGTGTATGTGCAAAAGTACGGACCGGGGTATCGACTACATGTTTGGACGATACCTTGAACCTTAAAATGAATCCAACGTCTGTGTAAAATGTTTGACCTGGGTATCGGCGAATTTGGTCAATACTTTGAACCAGAATTGTGTTTCTTTGCTTTATGCATATCTAGCGACTACAGTATCAACCAGGTGGTCGATACTTCGAACCAGAGATTCTTATTTTTTGATCCAATGCATCATTACTCTATCCTTAGGATTCTTAATCCACCTTCAATAATACAATCCTACTGAAGATAGGAGAATCCAAGAAAGAGCTCAAGTGGTTGCTGTGCTTTTGAAACACAAGAGAATCAAATCAAGCTTCTTAGGGAACCAAAGAAACTGACCCGGAAGTTCAGGACGATTTCAGCCACAAGGGTGCTCAGAATCGAATTAAAATTAAGCAGCGGAAAGATGAGAAGTTGATGAGTCTGATGGTAAGTTTTGAGCTCAATCTGACGAGTGAATGAGAGTGGGCGAGTGTGACGATGAACAAACATTTTGAGAACTAGTGGATCGATTTGAACTACAAAGAGAGATGAGAAAACTCTTGATATTCATCTTGAAATCACCCAAGAAATAACACAAGAGGGTACGATCCAAGTTTGTGGATATCACACACACAAGAACATCAAACAAGTGTAGAGAAAGTCTTAGAATAAAATATTTGATAAAAACAGATCAAAGGAGTTTAAGGAACATATAAAGGACTAAGGGGAACCCTATATTACTAGTGGGCCACGAGAATAAGAGTCTCAAAGGGCCAAATAAAACTTAAACATGAATTAAAACTTAGATAAAATCAGCTTAACTTCAAAAGAAGTGAACTTTCTCCTTTGATGGTTCATGAGCAATGTTGTCTAAGAGGATAAATGAATAAGTGTATACAACATTGCCTCGTTAAAACTTTTTTTAGAAAACCCAGTTGGGACAAAAGTAGACTAAAGGAAAAAGAGTGCAAGTGTATACACATCTTTTAAATAACCCTTACTTAGCTTGAATCACAACCAATGTAGTTGGATTAGCTATAAGGCTAAGGTTACTTTCAGCCTGATTGAGCATTGTGCCAACGACTTCTTGTAGTTTCTTGTCTTTGGCTCTTTTAATGGGTCCGATTGGCATCTCCATAGCTTGCTCAAACTCCCCTGGTCTGAGTTCTTTAAGCTCTCATTGTTCCGATTCAAGCTGCCCAGCCATTCTTATATCATTTAAGTTTTAAATCCACCTAGGTAGCTCAAAATCACTTGAAATAACTCAAAAAATTCAAAATATGCAACTAGATCTCCTAGTATTCAAAAATGTAAGATAATAATAGTGGATCAATGAATGCAAAATGATGTTAAATGATGCAAAATGATAGTGAAGACTAAGCTGATATTTAGATATATTAATTATTAGTTCCGATATAGCCTAGTAATAAACTTTGGGATTTCTATCTTCCATTCTCTATGCTTCAACCATACATCGATCTCCTCTTCCCTTTGTTTCTCTTTTTCCAACAACTCAGTTACTCTTTTATTGCTTACAGTCTGATTTCTTCCTTGAGTGTCAATCTCCGACGCTTTTCACCAGCTCTACGAGAAGGAGCAAGCATGTGATTTGAAGCTGGGATCATTAGATTAGATCTCACGGCATCAAAGTCTCTTGAGGTGAAAAATCTCTGGTGGGAGCTTTGAGGGCAATCAAATATCCTCAACAGTTGTGCAACTCTTTGAGAAGTTGTAGATCGATAGTGGACTCTATTAGAGAGAGAAATCTTGGACCATCGGTAATTCTGGCGGCAACAATCTCCTTGACGACTGAATGGCGGTGCAAATCTAGGACGAATTTCTGCTTTAAGCCTCAAATGTGTTTGAGTCTGCTCTAGTTTTCAACTTTAAGCCATTTACTTTTTCTTTACTGTAGCTCTACAATTACTTTTAACAATTTGACCCATATCAATATAACAGTTTCCGGTAAAAAAAGAATAGAAAAGTAACTCTTTCATTCTTAAAAAAAACTGCAAATAGTGACTAGTAGCAAAGTTTTAGGTTTTTATATAATTATTTTCAGGATAGTCAACTATATAACTAACAATTATATTTGGTTAGAAAAATTTATTGCAATTCACACCATTTTTTCACTTATAATTTGGAAATATCTTCAATAACATCACGTAAAGTGATTTTAAAAAAGGGCAGCCAAAATATTAATATTTTTAGTTTAAAGATATATGCATTTATTTTCGTTGGTACATTTTGAGTGTATGATAAATTGGAAGATTGATTTTGAAATTATTAAATGTTGAGATTTAGATAACGAAAAGGACAATTAGAAACTTTTGGGTGTGTTGAAAATATTATTGTTGAGATGAACTTCAATAAAATTATTAAAAGAAAATTTGTGGAGGGATGACAAAAGTTGTAAAGAAAAAAAGTATTTTTTTGCTGTGCATGTCCAAATTAAATAAACTAATACTTTTTTATAGAGTAGAAAATGATAAATTTTGATCTAAATTTTATATTTTTTTTAGAAATTACTATACCATAAAACAATTGATTTAAATAAGTAGGATAAATAAAAATCTGAAAAAAATTAATGCAACACATGATTTTAAAAATATTGTACTGTAATTTAATTGATTTTAAATAAACAGAAAAAAATCTTAAAAGTTTAAGCAACAAAATAACAAGCGACACGTTACATCGTGTACCTTCCATTTTTATGTTCACCATGTTGAATAAATTTAAGAGTTAATTACTAATATGTTGCATATTATATATATAATTATTAATATAGTGTATATTTTACTTGAAGAATGGAAAAAATAGAAAAATCTTAAATAATTTATTATTTGTGGTTTATTACCAAAATGTCATTTGAAAAAAAGGAAAAACCTAACCCTAAAACGAAAAAAGGAAATTTTTGTCTTCTCTCCTTCTTCATCGGTTTCTCCTCCTCCTTTCTTCTATTTTCTTCTGTCGTTCTCTCTAATTTTCTATCTTCTTCGCCTCACGCCTCACCTCTCTTATCTTTGCCTCTTCTTCCATCTTCTTCGCCTCTACTAGTTCTTCGTCTCTCCATCTTCTTCGCCTCACCTTCTCCACTCGGACCCGTCTCTTCGTGTTGCAGGTAAGTAAACCATCGCCTTTTGGTTTTATCTTCTTCGGCCATGTCTAGTTACCTCTATTAGTCGGGGTTTCTTGTATTTGTCGGATTGGGAACTGAGTTTTTCGAATCTAGGTTTTGAAATCTTATATGATTTGTTCGAAAATATGTTGTACTATTAGAATGTCGGTTCATTAGTAAGTGATAGACGTTATAAAAAGCAGTAGAGTTTGCAACATAGTATGTCTATGTGTTCATGATATGGTATTTTTAATTGAAGGTGTAATAGAGTTTCCAAGTTTTGTGGTAGACGCTTATACTTGTTAATGAATTGGACTGCGTTAGTTGTGGTAGGGTCTACTATGAATCAATGACAGAGTAGTAGACTTTTTCTTATCCGTTTGTAGAGTTTAGTAGATTTTTTGTGATGTGTGGTAAACCTTACACTTAATTGATAGTAGAGTACGTTGGTAGACTTAGCAGAGGGTTGACCTTATGATTGATATACTCTATTAACATTGGCTTATGTCTCATTTTCTGTTTAAAGGTGTATTAGACTTTGCAAGTTTTGTGGTAGACGCTTATACTTGTTAATGATTTCGACTGTGTTACTTAAGGTTTAGTAGACATTGCAAAAAGTGTGGTAGAGCACGTTGGTAGACTTGAGTTTCTGTGTGGTAGGCTCTACTATGAATCAATGACAGAGTAGTAGACTTTTTCTTAGCCGTTTGTAGGGTGTAGTAGACTTTATGTGATGTGTGGTAAACCTTATGCTTGATTGATAGACTTGTCTATTTGATTGGTATAATATGTGGTGGACTTAATAGAGGATTTGACCTTATGATTGATAGACTAAATTCGACTGCTTTACTTAAGGTTTAGTAGACTTTTCAAATAGTGTGGTAGAAAATGTTGGTAGACTTTATTTTCTGTTTGGTAGGCTCTGCTATGAATCAATGGCAGAGTAGTAGACTTTGTCTTAGCCGTTTGTAGAGTTTAGTAGACTTTATGTGATGTGTGGTAAACCTTATGTTTGATTGATAGACTTCTCTAGTTGATTGGTTGAATATGTGCTGGACTTAGCAGAGGGTTTGACCTTATGATTGATAGACTAAATTCGATTGCTTTACTTAAGGTTTAGTAGAATTTGCAAATAGTGTGGTCGAGAATGTTGGTAGACTTATTTTCTGTTTGGTATGTTCTGCTATGAATCAATGACAGAGTACTAGACTTTTTCTTAGCCGTTTGTAGAGTTTAGTACACCTTATGTGATGTGTGGTAAACCTTATGCTTGATTGATAGACTTCTCTAGTTGATTGGCTGAATATGTGGTGGACCTAACAGAGGGTTTGACCTTATGATTGATAGACTAAATCTTTTGTTTCTTTTTTGTCTGTACCGAACAGTTATGGCAGCGGGAAAAAAATACTCTTTGAGGTTTTGTCGAGACGATGTTGCGGGATTCATAAAGAAGAGCATTAACCATCGTAGTCGTCTTAGTGAGCTTGTGCATATGATGATGGGTATTGGGGGAGATGCTTACACTGACATCAAGCAAAATTCTTCTGTAGGAGTGTTGCTTAAGCTTGCAACTGCGGATCACAAATGGAATGGAAGGCATTTCCAGCGACTTTTGGCAAATAAACTTAAAACGAGAAGGGAGTATGAGATGTGGTGCATGGTAGGTAATTGACCTATTCGGTTTTCCTTGAATGACTTCGAGGAAATTACAACTCTAAATTGTCAGCTGCCGGATGAAGAAGATACAAGTCTTGCTAGTGGAGATTTGTGGTCCGAGATGGGCTTAATACATGGTGATGGTCCTACTTTTGCTGATCTGAAAAAGGTGTTGAAAGGTTGCAGGCAATAGAGTTTTGAGAAAAGAAAGATGGTTGGGTTGCTCAGGATCTTGTATGTGGGTATCTATGGTATGCACCCTAATAGTAGGCTCCCTATTTTTGCTGGAAAATTGGTCATGGATCCTGTTAGGTTTGAGAGAAATCCACGGGGTAGAGTTGCATTTGAGCAACTGATTACTAGCCTCAAAGCTGCGCAGTTAACAAATGCTTCATACACTATCCATGGGCTTGTGCATGCTGCTCTAATATGGGCATACGAGTCCATTCCAGTCCTAGGTGAACTGTGTGGTGGAAGAAAAGAAGGTGGTATTCCACTTTTACGATGGTCATCATCGAATCAACATAAATTATGTATTGAAGACATCGTTGATTTCAATATGGAGAACATAAACGATCACAAGGAAATGTCTTACCTGGTAGACTCTGATGTTAGGGTTTATAACTCTGTAGTAGACTTTAACTGCGTAAAATAGACTTTAACTAAGTGTAGTCGACTTCAGTTAACCTTAGTAGACTTTAATAAGTGTAGTAGACTATAATTACGTTTAGGAGACTTTACAAATAAGTTGGTAGACATTATATAGGTGTAGTCGACTTTATCGTGGTTCAACTGTTAGTGCCTTGCAGAGCGTACTCGAGGATGATTCCACGGATGATCCGGAATTTCGCACCACCAGATATCAGGAAGAGTATCAGTACAAAGCAGTACCCAATGTATAGGGTCAAGACATTACCACAGAACACACAGGGTGATGATTGTGGAGTTTATACACTCAAATTTATTGAGTGTTTAGCCTTGGGTTGCAATTCTAACGGGCTGGATGATAATTATTCGCATTTCATCCGTATGAAGTATGCTGTTGAGATGATGAGTGAGATCCCCGCATCAGACAAAATATCATACACTGATCCAAGGCCTCGTGGAATCTGTGACAAAGCAATTCTGATCACAGTAACGCAAGACCTTATGCTTGGCTGGTAGACTTCCTTATAATTAGCTAATAGACTATGATTCTAGGTCATTTTTTTGGCAACTCAATTTTTTGTGCTCGCATACATATTTGTGGGTTAGGTATACTTACAAAGTACCAATATTTTTGTACGGTGATGGTCCTTTGTAAGTATATTAGGAAGGTGTAACAACTTTATTTAGAACAATTATAAGCACCTTCTATTTTTAATCAAACTACATGACGTACTTAGATAGCGTCTACTACATTTTGACCAAAGTCTGCAAAAGTGAAACAGAAGTCTACCATGAAACAATAAAGTCGACTACACTAAAGTCTACTACATCACCAGTGATTCATGTCTACCATCAAATTATATTAAAAGTAAAGTATACTAACGAAGTCTACTACATTGCGAATGATGTATACCATGGGATAAAAAAAACTCATTTCTAGCATTAAACATACTTAGGCATGTAGGTCTGATCGACATGGTCGAGCATTATAACCGACACCTTTACATATAGAACAAGTGGTAACCTTCTTGGGCCATTTAGGCTCCATCGAGCTTTCAAACCAACTTTTGTACCTAGAGGTCTTAGGCCTTCCAAGTTGTTGGCGCACAAATGGCATGTTACATACTTTACTAACTACATCGACGGGTACAGAAAGTGCTTTATCTCTTGGCATAACACATTTGGAGTACGCATTGCACAAGTAAATCGTGCGGTAGTACTGATGTGTAAGGTCAATGATGGAACGATGGGACGCTTGTGCTGCGACTAAGGCATGAACGCAAAGAATTTTTTCCATGTCAAACCTTTTGCATGAACACGTTCTCTCCGTCAAGTTGACCAAATGTGAAGAGGAAGAGCTTGAAACAAGTGCTTGATGCTCGTTACTGTCTTCCACATTGTTTAATGTAGCTTCTAATAGTCTACTCTGAGGAAACATGACATAGGACGCACATAATTTCAAATCAGTTGATAGTCTACTAAACTACATACTATGTTTACTAAACGTTCATGCGAAGTCTACTATATGTAAAACGAAATCTGCTAACCCATCCATGGAAAGTCTACTAACATTTAAATAAAGTCTACTAAATAATATATTAACTTCACTAAATTTTTTGGAGAAGTCTACTATATGTAAAGAAAGTCCACTAAATACCTTTAAGAGTTTCTCAATGGCTGGAGTTAGAATAGTTGTTATTGTATCTATCACCTGGAAAATGTACCCGACTCCATACCTTAACATCTGCTTTCTGCAGATACGCATGAAGTCTAGGATTTAATCTCTCAATCTCGGCGAATATGAGATTGAACTCCTTATGCATGTACGCGGTGGCACCCTTTTTAAATAACTTGAAAGACTCTCCACTCTAAACTTAGCAAGAATGTTTTTACCCAAGTGATAAATGCAAATTCCTCGAGCAGCACGTGGATACACCTTTGAAATTGCTTTGCCTATTGATCTATGCCTATCTGAAATGATGGACAGTTCATCATCATCAGGGATAACATAGTTGAGTTGTCTGAAAAAACCATTCCAAGACTCATCATTCTCTGTATCAACCACACCGAAAGCCATTGGAAATATGTTGAAATTTTCATCTTGCATTGTCGCAGTAAGAATAATATCTTTATACTTTCCTTGCAGAAACGTCTCATCCACTACAACAACCTTTCGCATGTAGGGAAAGCTTCTAATACTTGCATTAAATACAATGAATAGGAAATTAAACTTATCATCTTGGTCCACTTCAAGCTTGATTAGTGTTCCTGGATTTGCACGTCTAATCATACACAAGTATGAAGGTAATTCTTCAAATCTACTCTCTGAACTTCCAATAGACAGAGCTCGTAGATGATTTAAGGTATGATGCGCCTTCCAGTATTTCATCTGCGTGCAAAAGCGGAGAACGTTATAAATAGTCTACCATGAATAATGAACGTCTACCAAACTATATGTAACATCTACCAATACATTTTCAATAGTCTACCGTAAAAGTCTACCAAACTATTGGTAACATCCACCAAACTAACGATAGATTACGTAAAGTCTACCTTTTGGTAGATTTTATGTAAACTCTACTAAACTATTTAACACTAATAAACGAGTACTATTCGTTGACAAAGTCTACTACACTATAAAACTGTTCACTACTTCAGAAATATACCTTTTGTAGACGTTATGTAAACTCTACTGAACTTAAAGTAATGTCTATTAAACAAGATTAGTGTAGTACCTTTATGCCAAAAAGTTTGTTCAATGCTTCGGTAACATGACATGGAAGAACAGAATGCTCAACACCACCCACAAAATCCAAATATAAACGTCCTAACACATCTAGAGTTGCTTGGCAAGCACGGCTAGATCGCTCGGTGACAGAGCATGTGTGTACCTTACAATATTTTCTGATGTGGAAATATGGACTCTCATCAATATGTGATCCTTGTACTCTCCATTTGCAGTTTCGAACCCAACATTGTATCACCAATAAGATTGGCGATGAACTAACAACATCATAGTCGAACTTCTCTAGAACCGAAAACGATCTTCAGCATTGTTTCGAGCTCATCTTTAGTGGAGTAAACTTGTCCAACAGATATACCCAAATACTCATCATTTCACAACTCTTTCTTTTGCTGAGACACATTTAATTTTTCTTTTTCTTTAACTTTCCTTCGAAAGCTTATAAAATCTTCATCACTTGAGCTTGCGCCATCCACATCCTCACAATAATCGAATATGAATTCCTCATCATCATCTTCTTCAACATGGTAATCTTTTTTTTTAATATTGTTCAGCGAATGTCTACCAAATTGCTGCGAAAGTCCGCCAACTTTCTGTGAACGTCCACTCACTTTCTGAGAAAGTCCACCAGACGTAGCCTTCCACTTACCCTCACATCTACCAGCTACTTTGGAGTGCTCTACACCAGTAGATCTTGGCACAATCTTAACACAAAGCCGAGTGGCCGCCCTCCTGAATTGTTGCACAAAATCTCCCAATTATCTTGTGTTATTAAATATGACCAGAGGAGTATCTTTTGGTAGGAATTGCATCAGCCCTATTGGCATGTAGCTGACATTGAACTCATAAATCTCAAGATTTATGCCAAAATCTTCATACACTATCTTGAGGAACTCATCAAAATTAACATCTTCACCCACTCCAACTATTTTACATCCATGTGAGTTATCAACCTTGAAAACCCACTCATATTTCTCCTCTTTCCACTTACCACAAACTAAAATTATTTGCTCCATACCTCCAAAGTAAAAAAATCAAAATCCAAATAGAAGAGAAATTAGTACAATTTTTGAGTTTTGGCTATGGAGGTGGTTGGTGTACGGCGTAATAAACAAAAAGAAGGAGGTGGGCGAGGTGGTACACCACAATAATTGATGGGAAAAATTGTCTTCTTACTTCTAGGTTGAATAATCAAAGTCTACTACACTGTTCTCACTTCTTATACTGTTAAGTCTACTACACAGAAATAGAACGTGTACTACACATAAAAATGTATTATTCAAATACATACAATTAGTCTACTAAACCTGCCATGAAAGTCTACTACACATTAGAATTTCCTCCTTAATTCCAGTCTATTAGGCTATACGTGACTCTACTATAAAGAACTTGGAAGTCTACCACACGTTTCACTTAAAGTTTACTACACATAGGAATTTCTTTCTCAAAGGCATGCTTTAAAGTCCACCACGAATGGTTGGGTGATTTACTTAAGTCTACCAGTATGGTCTTCGAAGTCTAATACACATGCTATGAAAGTATACTACACATTGCAATTTCCTCCTTAATTCCAGTCTATTAGGTTTACTACGAAGGGTTTGTTCACCAGACGTTAGTCTACTATAAAGAACTTCTAATTCTAACACAAGTTCACTTAAAGTCTACTAAGAAGTCTACTACACATAGGAATTTCTTTCTCAAAAGCAATGCTTTAAAGTTCACAACTAAGGGCTGGGTGATTTACTAAAGTCTACCAGTATGCTATCCAAAGTCTGTCATACCTTCCATGAAAGTCTACTACACAATGCAATTTCCTCCGTTATTCCAACCTATTAGGTCTACTACGAGAGGTTTTTTCGTCATACGTGAGTCTACTATAAAGAACTTGGAATTTTACCACACGTTCACTTAAAGTCTACGAAGAAGTCTACTACACATAGGAATTTCTTTCTCAAAAGCCATGCTTTAAAGTCTACCACACATTTAGTTAAGTCTACCAGTATGCTCTCCAAAATCTACCACACCTGCCATGAAAGTCTACTACACAATGCAATTTCCTCCGTAATTCCAGTCTATTAGGTCTACTACGAGGGGTTTGTTTGTTATACGTGAGTCTACTATAAAGAACTTGGAAGTCTACCACACGTTCACTTAAAGTCTACAAAGAAGTATACTACATATAGGAATTTCTTTCTCAAAAGCCATGTTTTAAAGTCTACCACACGTTTACTTAAGTCTGCCAGTATGCTCTCCAAAGTCTACCACACCTGCCATGAAAGTCTACTACACAATGGAATTTCCTTTGTAATTACATTTTATTAGGTCTACTACGAGGGTTTTATTCGTCATATGTGAGTCTACTATAAAGAACTTAGAAGTCTACCACATGTTCACTTAAAGTGTACTACTCTAAGGAATTCCTTTCTGACAGCCATGCTTTAAAGTCAACCACGAATGGCTGGGTGATTTACTTAATTCTACCATTTTAGTCTTCAAAGTATACCACACCTGACAAAAAAGTCTACTACACCTCCTTAATTTCGGTCTATTAGGTATACTACGAGGCCTTTGTTTGATATACGTCAGTCTACTATAAGGAAATACAAAGTCTAACACACGTTCACTTTAAGTCTACTACACATAAGAATTTCTTTCTTCTCAAAGCCAGGCGTTAAAGTCCACCATGAAGGGCTGGGTGATTTTCTTAAGTCTACCATGATGAATGTCAAAGTCTACTATACATACCTTGAAAATCTACTACGAGGGGTTTGTGCGCCATACATAAGTCTACTATAAAGAACTTCGAGGTCTACCACAAGTTCACATATATTCTATTACACCAAGTAGACTCTAACTTAAATCTACGCTTTAAAGTTTATTACAAATGGCCGCGTTTTGATATTTTTCATTACTGGCATTTTTTGTAAATACATTTTTTTCCAAACAAAATAAAGGTAAAATGGTATTAAAAAAATAGACACTATTCTAGTAGGACTCCAAAAACACGCACCATTTAAGTAATTAACTATATTATATGCACCATATTAGTAAATCACCCTAAATTTAATTCTGTTTACTCCCCATCATATTCAACACCTCCATAGTATATAACCTTATGAGAGAGAGTATATATGTATCCTCATCTTATTTCATGTTATTGTCTTTTATACTTATCTTAGAAAAAAAATTAGAGCATTTCTAATGGTTTGCTCTATATTTTCCTCTAAAAATAAAGTATTCTATATATTGTACCTATCTATATTAAATAGTTAATAACAAGATTCATAAGATCATAATTAAATTAAAAGAAAGTTTTATTACATAACATAAAATATAAGCAAACAAATGAAAAAATAAAATTTTATTTAAACATCATTATTATTATTATTATAAATCTTCCACAAATGATCAACTAATTCATTTTGAAGTAAAAATAAGCTTCTTTGTATTTCATTTGTTTGTATCGAGCAAAAAACTCTTGAATCGAGTATTGGTGCATCAAGATCACGTTCATTTGTCTTTCGACTTCTATTGGTGCATCAAGATCATGTTCATATTCAGTTATCATGCTATGAAAAATATGTAGTCATGATATTATGTATACCATTTCTTCCAAAAACGAGTTGGTCCTTTCACAATTGCAAAACACAATTGGAGAACTCCAAAAGCACATGATACATCTTTCCTGCAAGATTTTTTTTTCATGACAAAATATATATTTTTGGACCCCTTGGCTCGTGAATTGTTTTCACTATTGCGGACCATTTTGGATATATACCATCAGCCAAATAATACTCTATATTATATTCTTTTCCTTGTATGACATAATGAGCATGCAGAGCAATATTTTGAGCAAGATTGGATAAAAGATGAGAAGACTCCAACACATTGATGTCATTATTGGTGCATGGCATTCCAATGTATGCATGTTATATCCAAAGATCACAATTCTCCACAACTTCAAGAATTATAGTTGGTGATCCACTACGATCTGCATATTGTCCAGCCTTAGCGGTAGGACAATTTTTCCATTTTTAGTGCATGCAATCCAAGCTACCTAGCGTCGTCGGAAACCCCCGCTTTTCACCAATGTAGATATTAGGAAAATGCCATTAGTTGTTGGTGATTGTAAGTATTGCTATGTGATGTTCCTCATATTTTGTCGGTTTTAAAGCTCATTATTACAGTTATAATTGAGAAATTTGTCTATGTTTCATTGAGATTTCAGGTCAAAAACATTCAGAGTTGGAATCATGTTTGAAGGTGGACTTTGGAGAGGTTTAAAGCATTTTCCGGCATTCTCTATGAAAGGAAGGACCGATCGATCTACCAAGGATCGATCGATCAATGATCTGAAAGGATTATGCGCACGATCCGAAGCATGACTTGGTTTTTGAGAAGATCGATGCATCATCCCAAAAGATCGATCGATTGATCAAATGCTTTTTGCAGAAACCTAATTTCGCGATTTTCAGCTCTTTATTTGGGACCTATAAATACTCTTTTTCCTATTTTTATTAGGGAGAAGTTTTAGTGTTGTGAGAGACAAAATTTACAGAGTTTTAAGAGTTTGTAAGCTAGGAAGAAGATCTCTTCATACTTGAGAAGAATTTCTGAATCCTCTTTATTTCTGTTAATGCAATTTCAATTTCAGTTCATCATGACTTGTCCAATTTATTTTTCTATATCTGAGTAGATCTTATATCAGATCTAAGGATTCTAGGGTTTTAGAATTCACTGTTGGGGAACGAATATGATTGATGAATAGATGATTCTCCTTCTAATACTCGAGTTTAATGCATGGATTAGCCTGATCACCTAGTCGATGATTTTTGGTTGTTAACTTTCCAAAATATTGTTAAGAACTACAACTAGATTAGAAGAGCAATTCCTTCACTACCAACGAGAGTTGATGCTAGGTTGGATTGTGAGTAATTGAACCCAAACGATAAAGCCTATTTGTAATCTGAAACCAACAAGAGTTAGGACCTTTAGGTTAGAGGGGTAGATTCAACGAGAGTTGGTTTACCTTTATTTATGTTCAAGCCGAGAAAAAGATTAGAGTAGTTCCTGAATAGTTTCCCTGGCAAAAATTTTAACTTCTGAATGAATACCCGACATTCGATTACTTTAGTTATTTGATTACAATCACATTTAAGTTGTTAGAATTCACTTCCTTCATTCGATTGATATAGCTTGCGATTCAATAGAAATTGAGAGTGTAACTTGGTTCTTCGTGGATTCGATCCCTAAATACTATTTCGTTTGATGTGCACTTGCAGTAGGATATATGGTTAAAACTCGTAGTATCACTCTGAAAGTATATCCACAATGCCTCAAAAAAAACTCTTCATGATTTCGGTTGCCACTGATTCGCCTATCTTTACATACTTGTTTGTAGCATCCATAATACAACTTTTACTTTTTGAAGGTATGATAATCCAATGCTACCAGCTTTATCTCTTCTTTGTGTGAAGTAGTTGTTATGACGTTAAAATGTCTTGATAATACGGAGAAAAAGAGAATGAGACATACGATATCTTCTACAAAAAATAACATCATATAAACAGGCACCTATGAGAAGTAATCGTTGAACAATCTATTATGCGTATTTTTTCAGTCACGGTGAATGAAAAAAAAGTCCTTGAACTGAGCCACCATGGTTCTTTATATTAGCAATATAAAGAATTATCACATGTTCTTCTTGATCGAGACTATTGATAATTTCCATATTCGCATCATCACCAGAAGAGGATGATGAATTAGGAAAATGTGTTTGAATATTATATTAAAATTCATTTTAAAAGAGAAAATTTAAAGTGATTTTTTATATGTCTTGCCTAGAATTACATAGAGTTGTATTTAAAGAGATGGGAAAATATCCTACTTGTTATCAATTTGGGATAACTCCTTAACTTGAGGAGCAAGTTATTTCTAAAAGAAATAGCTCTTAGAGATATATTTAAATAAGTTAGTTATGATTTAAGTAGTTTATACTCCTAATATATTAAGGTGTAGCTTAACTCTATAAATAATAGTCTTTAGAGAGTTCTTCTATTAAGACTTTGAGAGAAATGTTTAGTTTTATTTCCTTAACAAGTCTGAATAGTTTTCATTCTTATGGATATTCTAAAGAAGAAGATCAATTGTTATGTCAAGTTTATATGAAATTTTTTCAAGACCTAATTATATGTGTTTATCAGACATCCGATCAATTTTGGAATCGTGTGTTAGAGGCGTTCGAAAATGGAAAACTTACAACTTATAGTGAACGCTCCAAAAAATTTCTTCAATGTCGTTTACAGATTATAGAGAAAGCAACAGAAAAATTACATGCATGTATCAAAAAATGTGAAAACAGACGATTTAAGTGGTGGTTCAAGTGATAATATTGTGAGTTTTTGTATTGTGAATTATTTTTATTACTCATACAAATATAATATAATCAATTTTACTTAAATATTCTTTCATTTATTTTCTAATAAAAAATTTCAGTTCAGTCAAGCAAAACAAATGGTAATGGAAGATCTAAAATTCAAGTCAGGTTGGAAGTTTGCTTATGTATGGAACATAATTAAAACGAATTGAAAAGTTTAAAGATGGTACCATTCCCATCAAAAATCTAGATTCGAAACCCTCATTTTTAATTTCGTACACAAACGTCACCGGATTTATCTTCATTTTCTCTAAATTTTAATGAGGCAAATGACATTCTTGATGGGTCTCCATCTCAAAGATCAAGTGGGATAAAGAAATCCAAACTTAAAAGAAAAATTAGTGATCGAATTCTGATGTTATTAAGGCTTTGGACGATGGGAATAAACAAGTTTTGTAGCAACTAAAGAAGACAAATGCACAAAGAGAACAACATTTTAAGCTTCAAAATAAAAAAAATTCATTAAAAAAATTTATAGAAGAAAACAAAATTTTATTTCCAAACTTAAATTCAATAGAATATCCAAATATTTGTGCATATATTCAAGCAAAACAAGCAAGACTTTTAAGAAAAAGAGTTGATCAATAAGCTCCTTCGACATCAACTCTTTTGGGGCAGTACTTCAATAATATTAATGGAAGTGGAAGCGATTTATCATATTATTAAATTAGTGATTTTTGATGTTTCAAATATTTTAAGTACTGGTTTATCTTAATTTTATTTCAATTTTAGCACTATTTAATAATTTTAACTATATAATAACAATACTTATTTAATAAATTTTAAATTTTTAATAGATTTTAATAGTTTAATTAGTTTTAGTAAAATAATTAAAATTTTAAAACATATATTTTTTAATTATATAATTTTGCTTAGGTATAAAATAATAATACATTATAAATTAAATGACTATTTTATAGGAAAAAATCATACTTTAAAAAATAATCAGAGTCTGTTTTGTACATATTATTTTTATATATGAAAAAAGATAGCTAAAGAGCCCAAACAATTTTACTAAGAATCACTTTTGATTAGATTAAAAGAAACTATATAATAATATAATAGTATTTTCAATTTTTTAGAAATCTATTTAAACGTCAAGGACATGTGATCTAGTGGTGTAGTCACTTTACAAATCCTCAAGATACCATGGATCAAACCCCCTACCTGCAGTAATAAGAGTGAGATTTAAAAACCAGTAGATTAGTTAACAAAAAAGAGATCTATTTAACCTAATCAATAATAATTTTAGAAGCTCAAGTTATATTATATATTTTATTAGTCTGTATATTTATCAAAAACAAAACAAACAATATTATATATTCTCCTCACTAAGATTTCACTAAGTTTGAAACGATGAAAAGTACTCAATTTTCTTTCTCATTCTCATAAGACACATATTTATTAATGAGTAATTTCTTATAATTTAAAGACTAACTAAAATTATTATATGTTATTATTTTTATTTTTTATAAATTGTAAAATAAAATTATCTGTCTAACATGATCCATCATTCTTAAGTTAAATTATATATTTCTATTTATAAAATATATTAAATAAAATTTCTTAACTTCAAGCCTAAAATATATTTAAATCCTAAAATTATATAAAACTTTATTAACATTTTAAATTATTAAAAAATATATTCTAAATAAAAATCAGTATATTAGTGTATTTTAAAATAGATAAGTGACAAAGAAAATTAAATTTTCTTAAATTTGTCAATATTATATTAGTGATGGTGACTTCAAAATTAATGTGGTGTTCTCAAACTAAATTTTACTAAAAAATATTAATATTATTTTGATAAGAGAATCAATAAGTTTCTAACTATCCTGGATGCTCTAACTATCCCATAAAAACATAGTATGTAATATTTATCAAAAACAAAAGAACTTGTTTTGATTAAGATATGAAATTAGGAAATTGAAGGTAATAGAAAATTAACAATATATAATCAGAGTTAGCATATATTTATTATTAATCCACATGAATTCATCTCTGTTAAAAAAGTTTCAAAGAATTTTGGAATAGTCTATTTGAAGAGATATCAAATAAACAATCTTGAGCCACACCTTACATAGATAAATCAAACTAAAAACATGTATAAATATATATATATATATATATATATATAATAACATATTGATCATAATAATCATTTACTCGAAAGTGGAAAA